>NW_021024966.1:454827-517845 GCF_004153795.1 Camellia sinensis
TATGCTTTTTGTTACCTGAGTTTCATTCAAATTTCTTGAAATTGAACTTCCTACACTCATCATCTTCTAAGACAAAGGGTTAATTAGAATGAATTCTTGGTTAATTGGGAGCTTTAATGTTAGAATTGACAAATTAGACCATGCAAGCTAAGTTAGAAAGGAATTGAAGGAATTTGGCCTTAAATTCGACATGCATGGCATGAAATTATGACATTATTGTTTACACCTTTCCCAGGTGGAAATAAGAACACTCCTTTTTTTTTTTCTAAATCCTCTCAAGGAGAAACATAAGGCACCAAAGGGGAAAGGATTAGAAGGCAATAACATAATCAATAATAAAGAGTTCATTGATAATCACGCTTCCGTTTAACCGTTCATCAATGGATTCAGGTATGTCATTTTGTCTTGATTTCTTGATAATACACATGGTAAATGATCCAAAGTGTAAGGTTTATGTTCTGAAATTTATGTTAACAGTCGGACCACTCTTGGGTGGTCAACCGGGAGGTGAAATCCTGTATAGTTTTGCTTACACATAGAGCATACAAGTACAGTGAAGCTATGGATGAATCACAGAAAACCAACCAGAGAAGCATGAAAGTGGATTGTGTTGTGTGTGTGAAAAGAGATAATAGGAAAAAAAAAAAAATCAAATAGATTGACAAATCTCGTAATGAAACATAAATTTTTTTTCTTAATCACTATAAATTTTTTCCACTGGTTTTGAGAGGTTCTACTGTCGTGGGTTTTGTTCGAGTTTTGAGAGAGAGACTTTTTGGGGTATGGAGGTGTGCATTTGAATGGGTGAAACATTTTTACAACAATAATTTTGGTATTATTTAGGAGGAGAAACGAAATTGTAATGGTTTTAAAAATTATAAGTAGGGATTCAAAGAAATGAAAGGTTTAAAATAATTGATGAGATTACTAATACTAGCACTTCAAACAAAACTATTACTTTTTTTTGGCAATTCATTGGTTAAAATTGTAATTGTGTGTACTACCAATAATTGAATAATTCTTACAAATTTAATATAAGTCAAATATTTATCAGACGATTGTGGAAAGATTCTCTCTGTATTAATGAAAAGGATTTTATTGCAATTGTCAATTTAAGAACCAATGTTTTGCAAGGAAGATAATCAATGTAATATGAATGATTTTTGAAAAATGTCCAGGAGAAATGAAGACGGAAAGATCTTACTGATGAATTAAATAACACAATTATACTGTATCATACATTTCCTTACTACTTCAAAAGGAAAATGCTCAAGTATAAAATAACTTTCAGCCTGTGGTTAATCCTACTAGAAGAAAAATTTTAAATGTACAGAAGACTAAACACATTATGGAAGTAAAAGAAAATATTCTGACCTTGTTTGGTTTGTTTTTGAGAAACAAATTTGAAGAAATTTTTTTAAAATTTTGTTCGGTTCAGTGTTTTTGAAATTTTTTTTCCAAAATCACTTTTTATGTCCTATATATCAATCAATCACTTTTTTTCTTTCCTCTCTCTTTCTTAATCATTTTTTCTCTCACATACATCTACTTAATTACAGCAAAATATCAAATCATCCCAAACTCACACACTCCAAAACTATTTCCAAAATATATAACCAAATAAACTAAAAAAATTTCTAAACTCTCTCCCAAAATTTTTTTTAGAAAATTTATCTCACGAAACTAAACCACACACCCTGTGTGTTTGGTCTTTTGTGTTCCTAACATTGCTGCCTACTATAAAACAAAAACTGGAAGTAAAAGAAATGAAGTGCTGGAGTAGTTGATTTGTTATCGATCTTTTCTCCTTTCAATGCTCTAGACTTCACATGGTGTCTGGCAACTGTCGTAGTTCTTTCCACGATCTCCATGTTGGGATAACTAAGGGGTTATTTGGGGTGTCTTAAATAAATGTATTTTTTATCTTTTTAGACTAAAAAATTAAGATAAAAAAGGTAGTTGTTTGGAATAAATTTTTGACTTTTTATGAAAAGGTGTGTAATATAATATTAGTACACATGGTAAAATGACTGTTTTATCCATCCTAACTGCCACACCAGCTGAGGTGTACGTGCATCGTTGTTGGGAAGCGTGACTGTAGATCTGTGGTGACAATTCAGTCACTGTGCAACGTAGACATAATTTTTAAATTTTTTTTTTCATTTTCTCAACACTGTGCAACGGTCAAAACAAGTGATTTTTTTTTCTTTATTCATAATTTGTCTTATATCATGCTTTTCCTTTTGTCATTAATTTTTTTTCCCTTGCAGTCATTTTTTTTTTTCTTTTCCTTGTAACATTTTTGTTTTTATTATTTTTCATTTTGAAAGAATGTATTTTTTTAATTCTTTTCCTTTTATCATTATTATTTGTTTTATTTCTTTCCTTTTTTATTCATTTTTTTTGGTTTGCATTCTTTTCCTTTTAACATAATTTTTTTTCCTTCCTGTAGTCGGTACTAGTCCTTTTAACATTATTATTTTTTTTGTTTTCATGTTTTTATTCAATTTTTTTTCCCATTCTTTTGGTTATAATTTTTGTTTTCTTTCTTTTCCTTTGTTAATCAATATTTCTTTTTTATTCTTTTCCTTTTTCTTTCTTTCCTTTTTTATTCATTTTTTTTTTGTTTGCATTCTTTTCCTTTTAACATAATTGTTTTTTCTTCCTGTAGTCGGTACTAGTCCTTTTAACATTATTATTTTTTTTGTTTTCATGTTTTTATTCAATTTTTTTTCCCATTCTTTTGGTTATAATTTTTGTTTTCTTTCTTTTCCTTTGTTAATCAATATTTCTTTTTTATTCTTTTCCTTTTTCTTTTTCTTCTCCGTTTAACATTTTTATTTTATTTTTTATTCTTTTCCTTTTAACATTATTAATTTGGGTTTAATTTTTTTATGTTCATCATTTTTTTGTATTCTTTTCTTTTTACGAGCAAATTTTTTTTGATTGTTTTCTTTTTTTATTCATTACTTTTTTTTTCTTTTCCTCTTAATTTTTTTTAAAAAAAATTATTTTCTTTTTGCTTTTATTGTTTTCGTTTTAACAAATTTGGTTTCATTCTTTTTTTATTGCTTTTCTTGTAATTTTTTTTTCTTTTCCTTTTTTATTAGCTAGTCATGCCCAGTGCTGTTCTAAGTTGTTCAACAATTATTTATTTATTTATTCTTTTCATTTCGTTTTCAATAGTGTTTTTTGGACATATGTAGCATAAAATTGGATACAAAACCTTATCAACGTCCTGCTGAGAAGTATTGCAAATTCAGAAATACAAAACAAATTAACAAACCATGATAATAAACACTTTTTAAATTCGAGTTACACACATTATAAATTTAACCAACATTAATGTTTCAATTATTCGTATTCAGTTGCCGGGCTAGTTGGTACGTAATGTTCGCTCGTACAACTGTCATTTCGGGGTCGGAGTCCCCTTCCTCAATCACATCGGCCACCCGTGCGTATTCATCGTGGTCGGGCATTTCGAGAGCCACGTATTCGGTGCTATTTGCGATAGGAACTGTGACCTCATCAATTTCACAGTTTCGGCGTATGAAATTATGTAACGCCATCGACGAACATACGAAGATCACTTGATTAGAGAAACTCAACTTCTGAATATTCAGCAATGCCCCCCACCTCTACTTCCACGCACCGAATGTCCGCTCGATACAACTACGCAATGACGAATGTGTCTTATTGAATAGTTCGAACTCATTTTGTGGTCTTCGATTTCGATGGGCATTTTGGTGATACCTATACCCGGTGTATGGGGCTAGGTACCCTGTCTTGTTGTTGTAGCCGCTATCCACCAAATAGTATTTTCCTGCAACGAACATTTTTAAAAAAAAAATGTTAGTTGACAAAAATAATTTTGCGTCAAATTTTTTTTTTAAATGATATTATCTACTTTTCTTAATTTTTCAATTACGATAGCAAGTACGAATGTGTAATTTGTCTTTTATTATTTTAAAATTATACTACTTTGCTAAATAAAATATAATTTTACCAGGTGCGGGGTGCGGGAAGCGATGTTTAGGTTCGGTTGTCACGTAGTGCAACACCCTACTGTCGTGCATGCTTCCGTCCCAACCGGCTGACACAAACGTGAAGCACAAATCGAAGTCACATATGGGCAGTATGTTCTGTGTTGGGACGCCTTTCCGGCCGTAATACGAAGTGGCGTACTCTTCCGAGACACGAGCCATCACGCGCGTGCCGTCTAGTGCACCGATGCAGTCCTACACAACGCACCATTACACAGAAAGTATAAATAATTATTCATGGTATATGTCGCCACTGTGATATTTAAAATTTTGTGAAACAGTGTCACCTTGAATGTCCGGTATCGCCGTTGCGATTGTAAATGTGGGTGGCCCCCCTGTTGCACTTGCTCAGGCGTAAGACTCCTACTATGAACCGCTGTGAACGGTATCATAACTTTCAAAACCTCATGGAAATGCCGTGACAATGTCTCCTTCGAGTGTTGGAACCGTTCTTGGAAATCTTTTATCTTCATTCCCTGCAATGCACAAATGAAAATGGCTACCTTCTCTTCTAGCGGTACGCCATGCTCCCGCTGTGGCAGTGTCAATCCAAAACTATGAAGAGTGTCGCATAACATCAAGAACACTGGTTTGGACATACTGACAACATCTTCAAACCGGCCTTGGTGGCTGTTAAACAACTAATACATCCATAAACGTCCTGAAAGTATTGATGTATTTCGAGACACTCTGTGATAATGGTTGGAGTAATATGTAGCTGCACTGTTATACGCCTCTAGCAAGTTGTGGTCAGTTTCGACCACCATTTCCCGTGCAATTTCATCGACAGCTTCCCGAGATACATTACTGGGCACAGTGTAACTAGGACCTGCGTCGTCTGCCATTTTGGAAACCTATAATGCAGAATATACAGAGCCAAGCAGGTTTACCAAAATTTGACTTGGCCGGTACGAGGCTGCCTATCAATAAAATTGTAACGACTTTGGACAATGAAAGAAGCAGATTGAGGCGAGGGTAAGAAAGGAGACAACCACACTGATTTGTGGTGTTATCTGAAAAAATGAATGATGAGATGAGCAAAGATTGTGGTGAGACCTTTGCAGCCAAAATTTTAACTGATTTGAGGTCTTATATAAAGAAATCAAAGATGAGCATGCGCAAAGCTTGTGGTGGGACCTTTGAAACCAAAATATCAACAAATCAACAAAAAGGGATGCTCTTCTTTGAAACCAAAATTTGGGGCCTGCGTAAGAAGGGATTCTCTTCTTTGAAACCAAGATTGTGGTGGGACCATTGAAACAAATATTTCAACAACTTCATGTGGTGTCCATGCAGGTTGGGCAACACATAAATTATTGGGGCCTGCATAAGAAGGGATTCTCTTCTTTTTGGTAATATATACCAAATTATTGGTGTATATTTTTTTGTGTGTTGTGCCGACAAAATAGTTACATCAGTGGAAAAGGTAATGCCAAATTATGGTTTGCCCCACTGGATAGTACAACATGACTGGTTTTCTGGTAAAATGGGCAACGGAACAGCAAATTCCAATTTTTATGAAGAAATAGTGAAAATGGCTTAAAAGGCTTTGGATCTTTTCAACGATGAACTCAAAAAAACTATGAACTGCTAATGGAATAAAAGCAACATCTTAATTGGAGCGTTGCTTATTAAAACGAACAACAGAAGAGAGAAAAAAAAGAAATACACAAACATAGAATTAAAAAATGCACAAAAAAAAAAAGGTAGCAACAAGCATATACTACAACATCAACATCATCACACAAATATTATATCAACTGATAATGTCCTAAAAATTCCACCAACAATGCCATAGTTTTTGGGAAGGAAGGATATTTGGCCAACTGTTTTTTCAAAAAAAAAAAAAAGAAAAAACAAAAGGGAACACATAAATATTACTAAAGAAACATTACATCAATATTCATAACTTGCCACCACCCAAACATTAATAAAGAAGCAACACACAAACAATAATAAAGGAACACAAATTATTTGCTGGACGGTCTTAGAACCAGCCACCACCCATTCCGGGGTTTGCTGCTGATGGGCCACCGATGCATTGCTCACGGGACTTCTTTGTTTGCAACCAAGCAATGACAGTCGCGTCTGTCGGAATCGACATCATTATGGCTTGATTTGCGGGGTTGTCAAGTACCGATTGAGCAAAAGGAACTAGCGGGTCTTGCGGATCCAGCCCTTCCAGCGAATACAACCGTGTCATACACTTCTCAATGAGTTGCTGTGCCGAATCTACGTAATCATGTGAGACGCGGATTTGTCGTTGTTGTAATTTCACGGAGGATGCAAGGTTTTCCATACTACTCGCCAACAGAGAAACTCCCTCACTCTGCCCTTTTTTCCACTGTGGGTGTGTTGGGCCTGACGATTTGCGTTTGTTCATGCCACTAGTTGGTGTGTCGTCAGCGTTAATTCCGGACGACGCAGCGTGCACGGTTGCCGGCGTGCCATCCTCTTGCGCAACAGTGTCGTGCACAGTGTGTTCATGCTCCGCGGCAGGCTGGAAAGGGGGCAGCCCACTGCTGTCCTCGCAGTCTTCTTCAGGCGCCGGTGAAGTATTGTCATCGAGTGCCACAGGTTCGAACGCTGCACCTGGTGTCCATGCATATTTTCCAGTTACTGTAGCGCCTTCGTACACCCTTCGCATGAGGTCCATGTGCTCCAACGGTTTTGTTTTGAACTTGATTACATTCTTGTCAACCTAGGGAAAACAAAAAAAAAAACCACAGGAAGAACTTCCAGAGCAGATAGTGAAACAGAGAAAAATGGGGAGCAAACACAGGCAGCAGATTGACAATGGATGCAAATTAGGGTTCAAATGGGGAGCAAACACAGGCAAGCAGAATCCCACAAATACTGTTAACTAGCCTATAAATAACTGATTAAAAAACCACAGGAAGAACTTCTAGAGCAGATCGTAAAATATATATGTATATATATTTCATTCTTCTACCATCTGACATTATCTTTACATTTTGCTAGTTAACAGTATTTGTGCTTGTTAACAGTATTGCGATACAGGCAGCAAATTATGGAATTCTATAAATGTAATAGTACAAATGGTATGAAATTTGTTTATATAAAATAATTTTTTTAAAAATAAATAAATATTGTGTATATTCAGGAATAGAATTAGGAGAAAATTATGGGGTGTCATGGTCCCTACTTTCTCTGAAAAATTATGTTTACTATAACACTTTGACAATATATATTTTATTGTATAAATAAAATATATTCTCAGTATAAAATATATATGTATATATATTTCATTCTTCTACCATCTTACATTATCTTTATATTTTGCACTATTTAAGGGGTTCAAATGGGGAGCAAACACAGGCAGCAGAAATATAAGATGGAGCACAAATACTGTTAACTCCATCATAGGCAGCAAATTATGGGATGCAAATTGGAGTTCAAATGGGGAGCAAACACAGGTAGCAGAATCCCACAAATACTGTTAACTAGCCTATAAATAACTGGTTAAAAAACCACAGGAAGAACTTCCAGAGCAGATAGTAAAATATATATGTATATATATTTCATTCTTCTACCATCTTACATTATCTTTATATTTTGTATTATTTAAAGCAGGATGTGGATTTTTGTAGAAAAAAGAAGAGCACAAATACTGTTAACTAGCCTATGATGGACTTCCAGAGCAGATTGGAAACCTACTGTTTCAGTGCAATAAACAATGCGTTGCCCAAAAAATTAAGCATTGAAAATAAGCTTAAGCATTGAAAATAGGAAACCTACTGATCTGTTACTGTAATTTGGCAAAAAAAATTGAGCACCTAGTGAGATACAACAAACTAAAGTTCGTAAGGGCAACTCATAAAACAGTAAAAATAGAAGCAGACATATATATACATCCACACGTAACAATAGAAATACACCCCACCAGGTCATTAAAGTTGTAATAATAACGGTTTAAGTATCCATGTAAATGACGTAAGTAAAACTCAATGGAAATGTTACCTTTTCGTAATGCGCCCACCAGTCGTCAGATGCTTGTATCAAACCCGTGGCTTCATTGTAACTGACGCCGGTTGGCCCATGCCTGCTGTCCATCAGTTTCAACCACGATTGCCAATTCTTTTTCAGCAATACGTACTTGTTCTGCAGTTGCTTGACGTCATGCACCTTATTTGTACGGTCCAGAAAGCCCTTGCTTATAGCTCGATATCCATGCATTGTCATTGTATGGAAGCTCCCCTTGAAACCAATGTCCAACTCTTTGATAACAAGTTCCAAAAAAATCCGCACCGTGTCGGAGTCCCAAGATGCTTTATGCACGTTTGCGAACTGCTGCTGCATCTGTTTACTACCGCGTTTGCGCAAAGATTTGGAAGGCATCGACTGCGTTTGGGACTGCTCCATTTGCGCACTACAACGCAACAACAATTATGGTATACGTGGAAAAATTGGAAACATTGAAACTCATACTGCGAATAAAATAAAAAACATATAAACAACTATGAAACAGAGCTAAATTAGGCAAAAGGGCAAAAGGTTATAGTGTAATAGTTTAAACTACTATTAATTTGAGTTTTATAGTTCAAACATCTATTTTTGTATATCCTACATTCAGTTTCATAGTTCAAACATCAATTTTTGTTAATCTAATTTTGTTAATGAAAATGAACTAATACTTTAAATTAAAAACAAATCAACAAAAACAAAAAAATATTTTGGTTTAGAAGCTATATATATATATATATTTCTTTTTTTTTCGTGTGTAATTTCTACTTTTGTGTCTGTTACTTAGCTAAGATAGGGTAATATACTGTTGGCCATTTACTAAAAAATCCTATATGTATGACTTGTAGTCACATACATACTCTTGCGATCTTATAAATTGTATTCCACATTCCAAAATTTCAAATACAATATACTCAAATTTCAAAACGCAATAAGATAAATAGTTGAAGCAAAACAAAATTTACCTTATTGTCATTTTCTAATAATAACATATTTGACAAAAACTAAATAAGACAATACCATGAAGCTAGCACATGTATTCATTTAAAAATAATACATTTGATAAAAATTTCATATGTAATGAACAAATGAATCATCTCCGCAGTTGGAATTTCTACGAATTGTTAAAGTAACAAACGGTGTACTTTTCCAAATATAATGACACTATAAATGTCTATTGGAAACGAACAATTCATTGGTATTGATAAGGCAAAGTTGGATTGGTCTGATTATGAAATTAACAAATTTGTGATGAAAAAAAAGTTGAACATTCATATACGTATGCTTCATAATCGAGTAAATCATACAGGTAGGGATAACAATGATGATTGTGGCAAACACACTGTTATTGAAAGACATACACCCTAGCAATGTTAGAGCATTGCCAATGATTTCCAAAAACAACTACGAAACCCATAATATGATAGTTTGGACCAAAAAAAGTAATCCAGTTGCATGCTATAATGCCAAAAGTTCCAGATCAGTATCCCAGCGGTTTTCTTTCTTCCATTTCTCCCACCCGCATCCTTTCCAGCAAAACTCTATGAAATAGAAAAAATAAAAAATTCATAACAAAATTAAAAATTACAACAACAATCCGTAGACACACAACAATCACAACAACAACGACAATTAAGAATTTATTGCAACTTCAAATAAATTTCAAGTAATTTCTCCAAAAATGCAGAAATATAATTGCAGAAAAAGAAATACTTGGAAAGGTTTTCAAGGTCCATCATCTTCTTCCCTGAAGTTGGTCTTGTTCATCTTCAGAGAGAGAGGGTTCAACTGATTGTGAACTTCGAACCGAAATTGTGAGAGATGCTTAGATCGTGAAACAGATCGCCGAACCCAAATGAACATCTTACAACCAGATCTATAGATCTGGTTTGGGTTTCGGATTCATAGAGGGTTTCAGTAGAGAGAAGAGAGGGTTTCGGTGTTAGAGATAAAAGAACAGAGGTAGAAAAAAGAAAAAGTTTTGGAACAGAATCAGAGAAAGGAGAGCGAGAGTGAGAAAATTAATTTGCGTGGAAGAGATGTTACCTTGTAGTTAGGGAGAAACGGGCCGGCGTGGTGTAGATCTGGTCGGAAGTGGTGTAGATCTGGGCGACGGATTGTCCGACAGCCGTCGGTTACTGTTAATTTACGATCGAGTCGAGGTCGGACTTCCCTACGGCTGTTGTGGTGCTGCACGATGAAGGCTGCGACGGATCTCCGGCGGTCGCTGGTGTGGATAAATCCGCAGACGGATTGTTCCCTTTCGTGGCTATCTCGGCAGAACTTGACTGATACAGACAGAGAGCGAGAGGGGGAAGGGGATCTTCGGGTGAGAGGATAATATTGTGTTGAGGAAGGAATAAAAAAATAGGGGCAAAATAGTATTTTTACCCTCTCTAGGTTAGACACAATTTTGGCCACCCAAAACGTGAAAATAGGATGACTTTTTGGCTTTTTGATAACTTTTTGACTTTTTGACTTTTTCAGAGCATCCTAAACTTGGCCTAAATCTCGTGAGAGGGTGTGGGATAGAAAGAACCGGATTGAGCTGGACCCCAAATTAGCTTTTTAAACGATGCAAATACCCCCGAGGTACTATTTGATTAGAAAAATTAATAATGAGGGAATTAATAATTTATAAGATTGGTGTAGAATTGATTATTCAGCTGAATTAGTAGGATATATAATCTTCTATTTTTCACATTTGTTTCTAATGGATATGAAAATATATAATCTTAATTATAAGTTTGTTTTACATGGCGGCGGTGTTTGGGAAGTGGGATTATAGGCTATTTTAGCCTCAAAATGTCATAAACGCTTTTAGCCTCAACAGTAGCTAGGCACCCGTTGATTTTTTTATTTTTATTTTTTTATTTTATTTTATTTTATTTTTTTAAAAAAAACACAACAAACAAAGCAGTCGGCATTGACAGTGTACAGTGTTTTGCCAGCCTACTCCCATAGGCAAAAATGACAATTTTGCCGTTGTAGACCAATTTTGGAAAAAGTGAGCTTAAGGGTAAGTTTGTCATTTCAACTTCAAACATCATTTTCAAACACATTTTTTAATACAATAACTCAAATAAAAATCTATCATATCTTCTCAAACACAATAAAAATCTATCCTATCTTCCCAAATACAAAAACTAAAAATAGCCTAAAAGTTAAAAAGCTTTTAAAATAGCCATTTTCCAAACACCCACATTGTTAGTTGTAGGATTAAAGAATCCTATAATTTTCTTGGGTATAATGTCCATCATAATCTAATTAAAATAACAAAAGAGTAATGTTAGGAATCTCAAATAATCTACCAAATGTTTTACCAAACCTCTCACATGTGAGAGGTTTGGTAAAATATTTGGTAGATTATTTGGGATTCATAGCATTTTTCATAATAAAAATTACAACCAAGCACTAAAATGTGAGTCCCATGAATTAATAATATCAATCATATCTATAATTTGTCAAATAAAACAAACCCTAAGTATATAATATATATTTTCTTTAATTTTTTTCACAAAATATATAAAACAAATAATAATAATAATAATAATTATAATAATAATATATTTTCTTAATCTTTTGTTAATTTCTTTCAAATTTATTAACAAATATAAATGGATGTAAAAAACAAAAAATTTGATTTTTTTTTTCTCCCCAAAAATTGTAACTTTGTGTTTTGGGGTGGTTTGGTCTAAGGCTTATGTTTTCCCTGACTTTACACAATCCAAAGCTTGTTCATGACGATGGTCTAGTCTAGTGAAATATTTCATTTCTCATGGTGTTGATGATATATAGATGATATGAATGAACCCGTCATTTTCTGAATTTTCACGTTTTAATTAATTATATATATATATATATATATACATAATTTTCTACATCTAGATAATCAAATAGGATGATTTTTGAATTTGTTCTACACACATTTGTCCTACTAGGACATTTGGATGGTTTAGATCTATTCAAACTATAAAATAACGGCTGAGATGTATTTTTCAAAAAATATACATCTTATATTTATATTTTTTATTTTCCCACTTCTCTCTCTTATTTTTTTTCTTTTTTCACCCATCCTTTCATAATCTCATCCACCTTCTTCTCTCTTTTATTTTTATTTTTTGATTTTCTCCCATTTTTATTTTTCTCTCTATTTGTTTATTTTCTTCTTTTTGTTCACTTATTTTTATTTATATTATATAGAAAAGTTTGCGATCCCAGAATTAAGAGCCAAATTTTACTGTGTGTAGTGGAGATTAAATTAATGAATTTTATAGTCCACAAATTAAATGAATTTGAACAATTAATTATTGTTTTTAAATATATTAAATATCTAATAGACTTCATAAGTTTAATCCTTACATAATCTTCAACATCTATATAATAAAGCAGGATAGTTTTTAAATTTGTCCTACACACATTTATCTTACTAGGACATTTGGATGGCTTAGATCTATTCAAACTACAAAATAACGGTTGAGATATACTTTTCAAAAAATATTCTACATGTACATTTTCTATTTTCTTGCTTCTCTCTTTTACTTTTTTCTTTTCTCACCTATCCTTCCATCATCCCATGATCCCATATTCCTCTCTCTTTGCTTTTTATTTTTTTTAGTTTCTCCCATTTTTATTTTTCTTTCTATTTTTTTTTATTTTCTCCTTTTTGTTCACTTATTTTTATTCATATTATATAGAAAAGTCTGCAATCTTATAATTAGGAGTCAAATTTTACTGTGTATAGTGGATTAAATTAATGAATTTTATAATCCACAAATTAAATAAATTTGGACAATTAATTGTTATTTTTAAATATATTGAATACCTACCCAACTTCATAAATTTAGGCCTCGTATAATCTTCAACATCTATGTAATAAATCAAGATGGTTTTTGAATTTGTCCTACACACATTTGTCCTACTAGAATATTTGGACGGCTTAGATTTATTCAAACTATAAAACAACGGCTAAGATATATTTTGCAAAAAATATCCTACATGTACATTTTCTATTTTTCCGCTTCTTTCTCTTACTTTTTTTTTTCTCACCCATCCTTTCATGATTCCATGATCCCATCTTCCTCTCTTTTTTCTTTTTATTTTTTTTATTTTCTCCCATTTTTATTTTTCTCTCTATTTGTTTATTTTTTTTATTTTCTCCTTTTTGTTCACTTATTTTTATTCATATATATGGAAAAGTCTACGATCCTAGAATTAAGAACCAGATTTTATTGTGTATAGTGGAGATTAAATTAATGAATTTTATAATCCACAAATTAAATAAATTTGAACAATTAGTTATTGTTTTTAAATATATTGAATACTTGATAGACTTCATAAATTTAGATTTGATATAATCTTCAATAAAGCAAGACGGTTTTTAAATCTTCAACATATTTTTATTTTATTAGGAAATTTGGATAGCTCAAATCTGTTCAAATTATAAAATAATGGCTGAGATATATTTCTCAAAAAAAAATCCTACATATACATTTTTTACATTCCCGCTTCTTTCTCTCTCTCTCTCTCTCTTACTTTTTTTTTTCTCACCCATCCGTCCATGATCCCATAATCTCACATTCATCTCTCTTTTCTTTTTATTTTTTATTTTTCTCTCTATTTGTTTATTTTTTTTATTTTTTTTTGTTCAATATATTTTACACATAGTTCTATACAATGTATGCATGCCCGTAATACACTAGGAGATTACGGTCATATATACAATTTCTATGTAATTATATAAGCAAAAGTAATATTGTATGTATGCCTGTGAAAATTGTATATATATCACCCACATCTATCTATCTAGCTATATATTATATAAACAAAAGTAAGTTTTCGTGAGAAGTTTGGTTAGAACTCCAAAATTTTATAATAAATTTGTAATTTTATCAAATTAAAAAATAAATTTAAATAGTGTTGGGATTACAATTATATTTTAATCCTAACATTATTTACACCGTGTCTTCAGGCACGGGCATTCGGTAGTATATTTATATTTGTAAAGAAATTTTTAAAAAAAGATCCCAAAAATTTTAAAACATGGAAAAATATTATTATTATTTACTTTTAAGAAACTATTTTGATATCTTTTCACAAATATATTACATTTTATATGCATCTAAATTAAAAGGTCAGATTTAGCATTGTCATTGCTTAATAAACAATTCAAAATGACAAAATTGTCTTTAAAGCAGCAATCTTATTTTATTTGTACTATATATGTATCTAAATTAAAATGTCAAATTTAGCATTGTCATTGCTTAATAAACAATTCAAAATGACAAAATTATCTTTAAAGCAACGATCTTATTTTATTTGTATTTATATATATAAGCAAATGTAGTGATCTCTTAAAAAACTCAAAACCCTCAATTTTAACATCTCATGAAACTCTTTCCTACGTGGTGCATCAATTCTTGTCTTATTTTCCTATTTTTATTTCTCTTTTTTATATTTTTTTATTTCACTTTTAAATGACTTTAGGCATGGATATTGTAAATAAAAACAAACAATTATGCAGCGGATAAAATAATCATATCATACCTTTCGATGATAGAACCTCGTGGATAAATCACGTGCTTCCAGAGTCTGATAAATCAATCCCATTTGGATGAGGTTCAAAAGGTTCTAAGGGTCATGCCACATGGGCGTGACTTTAGGCATGGATATATATGATATCATATGGATAAGAGATTTTCAAAATATTTAAAAATAAAAGATGTGTTTGACTCTAATTCAAATTTCTTCATCAGATTTATATCTTACCCAAAGATATTTAAAAATAAATAAATAAATAAATAAACTTATAAATCTCAAAACCCAATTTCCATGGCAATATGAAATTAGGCAAAAAGATTGGAGAACAGAAATAACACTGAGAGAAGTTAAACAGGTGATTTAACCAATTATGCAAGATTTTTGGCATTTTATGTGAAAAGAAGCACATATTTTAAATCTCATATTGTGTTTTTTGCTCTCTTTTTCTTTTTCAGATTTTTTTGTTTGTTTTAATTTTAGTTTATTTTGTGCATTTATTTATTTATTTTGCTTCACACTCAAAGCTTGTTGTTGAAATTATAATAATGTAGTAGATGCGCTTATGCCTCCAAAATCTATTATTATTCATTTAAAATTTTTTTTACTACTACAACGTACATAAAAAAAATAACAGTGGCAACGAAAGGCTAAAAGACCAACACAAAAGAGTGATGTTTTGCGATGCAGTTGGAGTTCACACAATTTTTTTAGAAAAATATGACCAATCGAGAAGAGTATTTGGAATACATTCACGAGTTTAAAGGAAGTTTTTGTTCAACTCCATTTAGTTTTTATTACATTTTTTCTTCAATTATATATTAATTTATTTGTTGTAATATATAAGGAGGACATTCGATTTAAATTCAAATGTAACTAAACTTAATTATGTAATTCTACAATATTTTTTCTTACATTTTTATTTTTTAATAATTTGAGATATTCATGGGTTTAAATTTATTTCTTTACATATATGTAGTAAGTACGCTAATTAAGTGGATTGAATTTTTAAATGATGAGTTTCTCTTTTGTAGTAAAAAGTCCTTTGCACAAAAGAACATTTGAATTGTAAGATTGGATCTCAAATTCCTTAATAGATATGCAAATAAACTATTTTATTTTCAACTTATCATAGTCTTTACATGTAGATAACAAAAATCAATGTTGTTTACTTAGTTATTATTTAATAGTTAATTTCAATTACGTTATTGAATATCATGTAATTTTTAAACAGATTGAATTCAATATATGAATACTTTAATAAAAGTTTGGTTCATTTCTAATAAATAAAATTATTATTCAACTACGTTGTGTTAGAATTATAAACAATTACATATTCATAATCAAAATTTTAACTCTTAATTTAAATAAATATATTTTATATATTTAGACAAAAATGAAAGGTAAGAAATTTTTTCTATGATTATTGAATTTTATATTTGCAAACAGAATACGCGTCACTACCAGATCAACATTCAAGTCATCTCATCCTATGCTTCAGACAATATTATTTAAAATGAATGATTATATTATTATATAACACAAAGTAAAAATAAAATTAATTACTATTTTAAAAAGAAAAATGATGTTAATTTATTTTTTATTTAGTAGCTTCAAAATACAAAAGTTAATAAAATTTATAACTATACACAAAACAAAATTAAAAAAATAAAAAGGTAATCCTTTGATTTTATTTTTTAAAATTTTAATTAAGTAGCTTTAGAATACAAAAATTGTTTAGAATTATAGGCAGTAGACACAAAATAGAGTTAAAATTTGTACAATAAGATAATATAATTGATTATTTTTTAAATACACAATTTAAATTTTAAAAAATTATAGGTGGCACGTAAATCTTATCTAATTTTTAACCTACTACCTCAATTATTTTTATTTATTTATTTATTTTATATACAGTTTTTTTTTACAAATTTTAAAATTTTAAAAAATTATAGGTGGCATTTCACTCTTATCTATTTTTTAACTTACTACACTTCAGTTCTTATTTTTGGATATTTTTTTTTTTACAAATTTTAAAAATTTATAGGTGACATTTTACTCTTATCTAATTTTTAAACTACTACCTTTTTCTGTTTTTCTATTATTAGAGTTATATTAGATTTTTTTCCAGGTTTATCTTATTTTATTTTTGAATTTTTAAATTTCAACTTGATTTTTTTTTTCAATCTTCATTTGATATTTACTGAATTTCTCTCTACCTCATTTTTCTAGGATTTATCTAATTTTATTTTTTTAAAAATATTTTTATAGTTTATCTTCAAATTTAAACTTAATTTTTTTTTATTTTTATCTTATATTTACAGAATCCACTCTTACTCTTGATTTTCAATTGAATTTATTTTTTTCCTATAATTTATCTAATTTTCACTTTCTATATATATTCTTATAATTTATCTTCAAATTTAAACCTATATTTATAGAATTCCATTATTGATCTTCATTTTCAGTTGAGTTTATCTAATTGAGTGTGTTTCAAAAAATTGAATTAGTGGTGCATACCTATATAAATATAGTGAGTTCAATTATTTAAATACTCTTCTAAATTAATATCATAATATTTAATTGTTAATTTTTAGCATATGTTCAACATTATTTACCATTTTTTGTTATTTTCCCGTGCATAGCACGGCTTACCGCTAGTAATTTCAGAACCAAATGTGTGATAAATTAGAATAATCATTTGTAGACATCTAATTTCATAATAATAAAAAAATATGGAATGTACTTCTCATAATTTTCAGCTAAATAATGTGAAAAAATATTTATCCTAAAATTAATAGTCTATTAGCATTATCCGTATCCCCATTATCTGATCAGTTTTCCAAATCCCCCCTTATCCTCATTATCTGCTCAGTTTGGTAGTGAAACAAAGGATTAGCAGGTTGAGGTTGGTTTTGTTTTGTTTTGGCTTTATAGAAAAACATTACTAATTATAGTCATTCTGTCATTTTTCAATTAATAGTGTTTGTCCATTTAGTGCCAACAATAACTTAATTACATATAAAGATTGGATTAAAGTCATGATCATCCATCCATTCATTTCATTTTTTCCTAGGGACTAATTCAATTCGTTCCTTTGAGCTCCAATTCAAAAGATATCTCCTAATTATTAGTGTGTACACTGTCTTGTAAATTCATCATATACCACGTCAAAAGGTTTGTATTTTTGGTTTCAACTAAAATGACACTTTCAAATTAAAAATATCATGTATGGTCTTACAAATCTATTTTCAGTACCGTTCGAAACCAATGTTAGATGACAATACTACTGCACAACCAGACTAAGACCAAATTACTCAGTAGTTTCGGAATATAAACACATGATATTCCTTAATATTGTGATTGGTAGAGAATATGGATTGGTGTGATATCGTATTGGGTGATTGAGGAATATGAGGAGACGAAATGAATGGTGATTGGTGAAGTAATACAGCTACGTGGTACTTCGTGACTACTGTATAATTTTTCGAAATGGAAACCCACACACTGCCCTCCATAAAACCCATTTAAATATCTAGCTGAATTGATATCAAAACAAAAAAATAAAAAATAAAATAAAAAATAAATAAAAAAAAATTGTTGTAGACAATTAAACACAATATAGCTGAATTGATATGTAGTGTCCCAAGTCTTAAACTTGACTTTTTATGTTAAGTGGTAACCGTTAAATTATACTTACAATTTTTTTTTTTTGGACTTTTGAAAAGTTATGAGTTGCATTTAATTTTTTAATTATTATAATTGTGACCTCCTTCTCATTGTTTGGAGCTTTGATTGACGAGTTAGCATGTTGGTTGGGCAAGATTAGACCAAGAATGCCAAATTCGAATATTTGTTTTGAGTAGTGTTTACTCTTTTTCTTTTTTCTTTCTCCAAATTTTGAATCTTGATGTGAGACTAGAACCGTTGGAAATCTTATTTCCGAGGCTTCAATTCAAAAACAAAATTGACCATATTTCGTTTTCGGACGAGGGAGATACGCTTGTTTGAAGTTACCCAGCAAAAACTGCCTAGGTCAAATCCGCACGAGCAGAATCTGAATTCCACACAAGCGGATTTTGCAAGAAAGCCATTTTTACTGAGTTGATCCACATGAGTGGTTTTAAAATCTGGATGAGCGGATTTTGCGCGTCCAAACATTGATTTCTATGCTTTTTTTTTTTTTGTACTCAAATCAATTCATTCTTTCTTCTTCTCTTTTCTCCCACCATTTCTCATCACTCTCTCCCTCTCTCTCTCTCTCTCTCTAACTTCTCTTTTCTCTCCCTTCTCTTTAAACACTCACCAAATTTCACATTTTTTTTCCGATCTACAAAGATCAAGTGAGATTTTGATACTAGTTCCTTGTACAAAAATGATGAGCATCTCGAGGGATATGTTTTGACTGGTGGAAATCAAATTCCAACAAAGTTGATTTTTAGGATTTTCTCATCTTCTCTTTTTGACGTAAGGATTCTATAAGGCCCCAAATTATAAACAATAAATTGAATAAGATGAATATACCCAACACACGATCTATCTCGATCAACCAACTCCCTCAATTCATACATCATTTCATAGAAGAAATTTACAAAAAGTGTTCACATGCAATGCATATTCACCCTTCTAAAAAGATGAATTCATAGCATATGTAACTATAAAAAGTGAGAAAAAACAACAAAATAGATGCCTTGAGGCTATAAGTTCCAAGGCTTAAGTCTGGTTACACAAAAAGGTTATCAAAACCCAAACATATTAAACCCTTGGCTTGCAATGACATCATACAAAAAGGGAAAGCCTCTTGCTCTAAATACATCCCATACCTTCAATTAGGCGGGATCACTGCCTCCTTTCCTATACAAATCCAATAAGGGTGAGTACAATGTCTAATAGAGATATCTTAACAAAGTATACATGTTTTAAGCAATCTCATATAGTTATATGCAATGCATTACATGTTTGAATGTCAAAGTTTTTCCGTTTCTTTCGAAATCCATGCAATATTTCATTCAAGGTTCATTATCTTCATGAAAGTTAAGATTTAAACACTGTGGTGGTAAATACAACTCAGGTAATTCCCCAGGGCTAGTGTTTGCAAGTAGGCGTATCAAGTACTACCAAATCCTACCTTACCGGCTACTAACAAGAGGGCTTACGCACCCACATGTGCGTGTTTCTAGTCTTACATCAAGGATACTTAGGCCAACTAAATTCCCAATCTACACCCCCTAACCAGACTTACGAAACGTATT
Source organism: Camellia sinensis (assembly GCF_004153795.1). Taxonomy (NCBI): domain Eukaryota; kingdom Viridiplantae; phylum Streptophyta; class Magnoliopsida; order Ericales; family Theaceae; genus Camellia; species Camellia sinensis. The sequence continues at coordinate 474,644 of NW_021024966.1, forward strand.
TATCCCAAAACGTTTTCAACAATAACAATTGTTTTCTCAAAACAATAAATAAATTTTCGATCGTAAGTGAATAATATTCAAGATAATGCAAATGAATGCAATGAGAAATAATTGAATATAAATATCTACTTTGCACAATATCTCCATAATTCTCACATTTGTTCAAATAAAGCTTCCATGGTTCAATAGTTCTCAAAATCATGGTAAGGTACGAATCCATGTGAAATATGACATTTCCTCATATTCATAATCAACATCCATTTTTGTCCAATTTTTCCAAATCCAAACATACATATCACATATTACCATAATTGTTCAACTGAAATTCTTATTCCTTTCATGAGTACCTCAACAACATAACAACCTGAGGAAGGTTTCTTCAATTTCACAAGAGATTTAACATTAATTTCATGAATATTACATCAATTTCACCTTTTCCCAAATTAACCCAAAACCTAGGGTTTGATCAAAAGAGGATTTTTCCTTCATTAGCAAAATAACTACAAAAATACATCCCCAAAGGGTTCATAGCTCATAAAATGATTTATCTTGGACCAAATCATGAGAAAGAAATCATTTCTCTAACATTTCCTAGGTTCAACATCTCAAAACCCAAACCCAAACTAGAAATTGTAGTGAAAAAAACAAGATATGCCAAAACTATATATATATATATAACTCAAAGAAAATCCCTACCTTAAGACTTTGGGAAGAAAAGATGAAAAGCTCTGAAATCAACGGCGTTAAAATTCAATCTTCACTGTACACAACGTAGCCCTTGACAAGCTCTCCAAAATTAAAGAAGACACTAATGCCAAAATCTCAATAGATAAAGAGAGATCAAGGAGTAAATGAAGTGGATGGAGGGTTTTCTGGATAGAGATGAGAGAAAAAGATTGAAAGTTAATGTAGAGAGGGTGTAAAGTGAAAAGTGATAGGAAAGTGCGTATGAATCAACTTTTGAAGTGATTTGACACAAATTTTGGAGTGAACTATGGATAGATTGCTCGAGCAACCAAACTTGTGCTCGAGCAAACAATTCAAATTTTAGAGACCGCTCGAGCGATAAATCGAGCAAAAAATACCAACTCCTAGAATCTCCACTCCCTTCTATAAAATACCACTCGAGCGATGAAAGCTTTGCTCGAATGAAGAATGCATGCTTCTAGAAGTTCAAACTGCAAACCAAGATACTAAAAGGTCGATTTCAGTACTCAAGCATAAAAGACCGCTCGAGCAACCAAATCTGTGCTCGAGTGAACAATTCAAATTTGAGAGACCACTCGAGCGATAAATCGAGCAAAAAATACCAACTCTTAGAATCTCTACTCCCTTCTGTAAAATACCGCTCGAGCGATGAAAGCTTTGCTCGAGTGAAGAATGCATGCTCCCAGAAGTTCAAACTGCAAACCAAGATACTAGAAGGTCGATTTCAGTATTCGAGCGACTAAAAGACGGTTCGAGCAGTTTCATCCTGAGGGCAAGACAAGGTAACATAAAACATTAGCCAACCTTCCCGGTTTCTCGCCAACACCCAAAAGCACAAGATGACATCTCGGAACACACTAAGATGTACCTACCAGAACAAACCAGAACAACCACAAGGAGGAATAGAGAATAACACTAGACTCAAAAGCTTCAAGAATGATGGAGACAACATAAAGGGACATAAATTATCAATCACTACAAGAAATTACACTTTCGCTGACTAAAAAAATTTTGGTGGCAAAAAAATGACATTTGTTGACCCAAAAAAAAGAAAATAAAAATTCGTAGCTAAAAGTTAATATTATTACCGACTAAAAATATTTTGTTGCAAAAATGTGATTTTTTGCAACCAATTTAAAATTTTAGTCGCCAAAATTATAGGCGGGAGGATGAAAACTGGGGGGGAGCAGTATAATCTTTTAGCCACTAATACAATTTAGTTGTAGATATCAAAACGACATTGTTTGATATCAAAATAGAGGTTCAGACAATGGCCGACCAACATGTTTGTATGGGATAACTAAACTGTGGAGAAGTAGGTTTGGAAATACTCTTTGATCTTGAAGGACGTCTCTGATCCTCTAATCGCCACCTGAAAAAGGGATTAACACTCCAGTCGGTGGTGCCGGAATTAGCACTCTGACGAACAAGTTAGTATAGGTCTATTGTTTGCTTGAGTCTTAAGTTTCTTGGGTCTGTTCTCACATCCCTTTCTTTGGTTGATGTTCCTCTATTTATATTCACTTTTGGGCCCTAGGGTGGGGCCCACTCTTAATCCATCGCGTGATTGCTCATTCGGCCCCTTCTGGCGTATGCCAATTCCCACTCGGCTTTTTGTTCAACTAGTTCTATGGCCGATTAGTCTATTCGGCTTCGGGATTGTACAGGACGGAACCGACTATAATATATTTATCCTGACCATCATCAGACGTTATTTGGCTTTTCTACTGATATTTGCCTCCCACAATTGCCCCCCAAACATCCTACTAACACAAGCTAGTTAGCATGTTTGGTTTCGAGCTTGAAAAGTCAAAACATTCGGCGGTTAACCTCATTCCAACATAAGTGTCAGAATGCACACACTTTTTAGGCATCATTACAATTTCCTGCCCCTTCGTACGCTTGTTCATTTAATGCGGTTTGAAACTATATTGTCCATTCGAATGTATGTTTTTTGAATACACAAAGTTTCTGGTTTACCTTTCAGTATACCTCCTTCATTTCACGACCTCTGTAACTTCCTCTCGTTTCTCATTGTCTTCTCCGCTTCTTGTAAGTTCTCTTCTTCTCCATTTCGATTCCCATTTCCTTGTTTGTTTTTAGTTTAGCATACTCTCTAAACTGGCTAGGATGGCCAAACATTTGAAAGCCCTTCTTTCTGCGGGTCGAGTTTCTGGTTTTTGAGGCCATTTTTCCATTCTTGACGACGTCCACCTATCACTCGTGGCAGGGAGCACAATTGATATGGAGAGGACTGATGAAAGTATAATCATTTTTTCTCTCCTATCAATTGCTGAGGGCGGAGTCCGTTTCCCTCTTCACCCGTTTTTAAGGGGCTGTCCTTCGCCACTAGGGTCTAATCCCTTCCCAACCTAATGTAAATTTTTACCGAATCATAATGGGAATTGTAGAGTTGAATCGACACCTTAGGATCAATCTTGGTATCTCTGTTATTCGGCATTGTTATGCCTTGGCCAAATCTTCTGGCTGACAGGGGCGCTACTTTCTCAGGGCTAAAGACATCGACCATCATTTGGTGACTATGCTTGCCAGCTTTGGCAAGCGAGTTGATGATGTCATGGCTGTTGTCCGAGGCAACTGAGAATTCGGCGAGGGCGAAGATCGCCTAGATCCTGTGCCTAGACAAAAAGACAAACCAGGTGCCTGTATAGTTCCTTACGTGTATTTGCTATATATTTACCTGGCTTTCCTTCCGCGCACTTATTGTTTTATTTATGCAAGCAACGATTTGAAGAAAGTTCTAGTTTCGGCCAACGACGTTGTGCTTGCGGAAATCAAAACCGCACTCCAGTTCCTTGGCAGTCCAAACCCCCAGAAGCAAGGGAGGGCGGCCCACATACTTCTGAGATACGAGTCGACTTACTCAACCTTTTCAATCGCAAACAACATTCCGATTCTAAGGGGCGAACAGCAGCTCATGGCCCTTATCTTCCCTAACTTAAAAAACCTCAGGCAGGTTGGTTTGGAAGCTTCTGATTCGGAGCAGGCGGAAGAAAAAGTAGCCGAAGAAGTCGCCAAGCAGCCGAGTCAGTCCACTTTGGAAGTTGAAGAAGTTGATAAGGCTCTAAACTTGGCTTTTGAAGAAGCCGACCTTAATCCATCCAACCCTCCATCCACTTTCGGCTGAAGGGACGTCTCCTTTGAAGCTATTTTTACGGACTTAGGGGACCTTCCCGACGCGTATCCTGGGAACATGGCTGGGGAGTCGCTCACGCAGCTGGCCAGGAGGAAAAATGCCGAAAGGATGGCCGCCCGAAGAAGGATCGAGACCAACCGATTTGAACCTGCTGTTGCCATGACTGAGTTTTCTTCGCCTGTTATCATGGAAGAAACGGCTCAGATTGAAATGGCTGAGATGGAGCAAACAATTGAAAAGTTGGATCAGGAGGCCAAGTAGAGGGGGGAAAAGTGTCCCACCGAGCGTGAAGCCGACACTGAAGAAAACTTTACCGATAAACGGCCGCGCATAGAGGAGTCGGACTCGGTTATGCCATTTATCGTTCAACCAAGGATAAAGAACGTGCTGATTGCTTCTGATGCGTTGGCTCTAAAAGATTCGGATGTGGCCTTGAGCATGGTTTCCTCAATTTCCCTGCTGGTTGAAAGAGCGACTTTTCGGGCGGAGCCAAATTTGCTGTCAATAACATTAGCCGCTCAATCGACTATTGGTATATGACTTGAGCCTTATCTGCAGTCTTCCGCCTTTATTATTTTTTTATTTTTATTTTGTAACTCTAATTCCTTGTTTTGTAGATGGCGGGCAGGATAGTTGAGATTGGTCGTCGTCAACATGATGCTATTGAACAAATCGGCCTTCTGAAAGCTGAAATTGAAAATGAAAAGAGCAAGGCCATGGAGGCCTCTCAAAGAGCCGAGTGCGACGCGACGAAAGCGGCGGAGGAACATGCAAGAGCCGACGCTGAGGCAGAAACGGCGAAGAGTTCCGACCAACTCAGGTTGGCCACCGAAGAGAGGGCAAACGTGAGCGAAGACGCGCTCAAGTTAGCTAAGGAGGTGATTGCCAAATTGGAAGCCGATTTGGAAGAGTCGAAGAAGGCAAAGGAAATGGCTGACTCTGAGATTTCCAAAGCGTTCCAAGCTGGGAAGGACGCCGCCTTAGAGAACTACGTGGAAGAAGTACCCAAGTTCGAGAATCGAGGCTTCAAACATAGCTAGCTCAAAGCCTTTACTGCTGCTAATGTGACATTGGCACAGCCAATTCCATACGAGCAGGTGGACGTTGAGCTGCTGAAGTCTGACTCTGAAGATTGACTAGGGTGATACTTTGATTTTTGTTAAGCATCTTCCATGCACAGTTTTTGTAGATTTTTGTTAGTAGATTTTGTTTATTTACTTTGGTTAGAAGTTAAATGTAGGGTAATTTTCATGTGTAAAATGACTACTATCTGTACTTAATTTATTAATGAAAATTTCCTTTGCTTTTTTGTCTGTTGCATATGCTAGTTAACAATCTAATAGGATGTAAGATCATGAGATGAGTAAATTAAACATCCGATTAAATTGCTGCGCATATTTCCAATTTAGCCGAATAAATTAATGAATATGCCCTTGCCCCAGCTAACGAATGAACTGGAACGCCGAATATCTGTGTTCATGGATTGGCTAGGGCACATGAACCTATTGGCTCAAGGCCTCAAAATTTAGCCAATTAGATTGACAAATCTGCCCTTGACCCAGCTAATGAATGAACTGGAACGCTGAATATCAGTGGTTCATGGATTGGCTGAGTCACATGAACTTATCGGCGCAAGGCCTTGAAATTTAGCTGATTAGATTGATGAATCTACCCTTGCCCCAACTAATGAATATACTGGAACGCTGAATATCGGTGTTCATGGATTGGCTGGGGCACATGAACTTATCAGCGCAACGCCTCGAAATTTAGCCGATTAGATTGACGAATCTGCCCTTGCTCCAGCTAATGAATGAACTGGAATGCCAAATATCTGTGTTCATGGATTGGCTAGGGCACATGAACTTATCGACGCAAGGCCTTGAAATTTAGTCGATTAGATTAACGAATCTGCCCTTGCCCCAGCTAATGAATGAACTGGAACGCCGAATATCTGTGTTCATGGATTGGTTGGGGCACATGAACTTATTGGCGCAAGGCCTCAAAATTTAGCCAATTAGATTAACGAATCTGCCCTTGACCCAGCTAATGAATGAACTGGAATATCGGTGGTTCATGGATTGGTTGAGGCACATGAACTTATTGGGGCAAGGCCATGAAAACGAGCATTGATGAGAGCGCCCCGGGAATGCTGCACCTATAATGAATAAATAGAGTGGGGGTTGTGTGAGCGGAGGTGCCATTGTTACGTTCAAATCCAACAAATTAGGAGAGAAAAAAAGCAGTGTGGACGAATGTGGATGGCAAGAAGACTATTCTTTAACAGCAAAGGGGAAGGTAGAACACTGGCGGAACTAGATATAAAGATGAATCGAGGTGGCGAGCCTACGCACACGGGGAGTAGGAGGTCAAGGGAGTGTGAGAAGTGCCATTCCCCACGTCATCAAAGTAAGTCACCTATAAAGGAAAAACAACAACGAGGTAACTCCCCTCGCTCGGGTGGAGAAACTAGTGCGACACCGCGCCCGTTGAGTTTTTCGGTTTTCATTGGGAACAAACCGATGACGGAAGCGGATTCCATTATCCGCAATCCAAATGTAGCAGTCAAGTTCGCTCGATAGATTTTTTCGATAGATTTTTTCGCTAGAAGTTCATCAGTCCATGGTCTGCTAGGCTGATTATGAAGTTTTTTGGGTGGGCGTTAATGGAGCAGTAAAGGGTTTGTATACCTCCTATGAAATTGGCATGAGTCTTCGTGCCGCGCGAAGAGAGATATAGCAAAGGGATGCTCGCATTCAGAGCTTGCAATCCTGCGCGGAGAAGGCCAAAAATGAGCTGAAGCAAGCTAACACCTCTGAGACTCATTCAACGAATCAAGTGAATTTGATTGTCGCGGAGCGAGTAAACTGCCAAATTCTGGATCATGCGATTGCCAATCGAGAAATGGCGAGTATGTTCGCAATAGAAGCTGCGAAAGCCAGGTCGTATGAAAAAGGCTTCCATGACAGCCAAAAAATTAGAATACAGAAGACGAAGAAAAAACTAGCTGATGAAGTCTGTTGATGCGAAAATTACGGATTTAAGCATGGATGGATCAAGGCTCTCCAGGCTACGGGCATTGATCCAGTGTCACCCTTGTATCAAAGTTATACTTTTCCGTTCGAGGCTTCCGAGGCCGAGAAGACTGATGATGAGAACGGAGCCAAATAATTTTGATGTACATTGTTCCGTTTTTATGTAAAGCATGTACTCATGATCTATTAAATAAAACATCTTATTCTAAATGTCCATATGTTATTTCGATCAATGCTTGTAAATTAAGTTGTGTCTACTATTTTATGTCAATCGCGCTTGCACTTGTCAATCACAATATTCTCGTCAGGAGCTTCGAATTTGGAGGCTTATTCGGCCGAAACGTGTCATTCGCAGATGGGGCTCCGAATTTGGAGGCTTATGTGTTGGCCAATCGTGATTTCCATGAAGGGCGCTCCGAATTCAGAGGCTTATTCGGCCCAAACTTGTCATTCACGAAGGGCGCTTCGAATTCAGAGGCTTTTAATGTTAGCCAATCGTGATTTCCATGAAGGGCACTCCGAATTCGGAGGCTTATTCGGCCCAAACTTGTCATTCATGAAGGGCGCTTCGAATTCGGAGGCTTTTAATGTTAGCCAATCGTGATTTCCACGAAGGGCACTCCAAATTCGAAGGCTTATTCGGCCCAAACGTGTCATTCACGATGGGTGCTCCAAATTCGGAGGCTTTTAATGTTGGAGAATTATGATTTCCACGAACGGCACTCCAAATTCGAAGGCTTATTCGGTCCAAACGTGTCATTCATGAAGGGCGCTCCAAATTTGGAGGCTTACTCGGCCCCAATCGTGTCATTCACGAAGGGCGCTCCAAATTCGGAGGCTTTTTGTGTTGGCCAATCATGATTTCCACAAAGGGCGCTCCGCATTCGGAGGCTTATTCGGCCCAAACGTGTCATTCACGAAGGGTGCTCCGAATTCAGAGGCTTTTAATGTTGGCCAATCGTGATTTCTACGAAGGGCGCTCCGAATTCAGAGGCTTATTCGGCCCAAATGTGTCATTCACGAAGGGCGCTTCGAATTCGGAGGCTTTTACTGTTGGCCAATCGTGATTTCCACGAAGGGCGCTTCGAATTCGGAGGCTTTTTCACACAACCAGAACTCACTGGGTAAAAGAGAACATTATATTGAAAAAAGGAAGATATACGCGACATGAAATCACAACAAGCTGTCGTGCCGTACAAGTTAACTTAATGATAAAATTTGCACAAGTGTGTAGAATTCCACGGACATGGCAAGCTTCTTCCATCCATGTCTTTGAGTCGATATGCCCCTGTTCCTGCGATTGAGTCAATTTGATAGCGGTCGTCCCAGTTAGGACCCAATTTTTCGTTAATCGGATTCCTAGCAGCGGGAAGCACTTTCTTGAGGACCAATTCTCTTGGTGTATAACAGCGTAGCTGAACATATTGATTATATCATTTAGCGAGCTATTGCTGGTACCGTGCCATGGAAGCAAGGGCACGGTCTCAGCGTTCTTCAATCAGAGTCAAGTCTAAGGCCAACATCATGTCATTTCGGCCCATGTAAAAAACCTTTGATTTCAAGGTTGGGAGGCCGATCTCCAGGGGGATGATTGCCTGGGTTCCGAAGCATAGAACAAACGGCGTTTCCCTAGTGGATTGCCTTGGAGCAGTGTGATGAGCCCACAACACGTTGGGCAACTCTTCAACCCATCTGCCTTTAGCTTTCTCCAGCCTTTTCTTGATGTCGTACAAAATAGCCTTGTTGGTGGCCTCCGCTTGACCATTGCTTTGGGGGTAAGCCGGTGAAGAAACGTAGGGCCGGATACCATAAGTGTTGCATAATTCTCGATACATGCCACAATCAAACTGGGTATCATTGTCAGAAACAAGTGCTCGTGGTATACCGAACCTTGTTATGATGTTTTTCCATATAAAACGTTTAACGTCGGAATTTTGAATATGTGTTAGTGCCGCTTCGACCCATTTTGTGAAATAATCTATTGCAACAATTAGGAATCGCCTGTTGCTTGGGCCTCATAGTAATGGTCTAACGATATCAAGCCCCCATTGAGCGAATGGCCAAGGACTAGTGATAGAATTTAACTCCCCGGTAGGAAGGTGAGTTAAAGGGGAAAACTTTTGGCATTGCTCACATTTCTTAACATAACACTCAACATCGGTTCGCATGGTTGGCCAATAGTACCCTTGCGATATGGTGCAATGGGCCGGAGAACCTCTGCTCGAATGGGCACCACAACTGCCTCCATATATTTCAGACAAAAGTTCCTCGACTTTATCCGGGTGAACATATTCTAAGCATGGCCTAGAGAAAGATTTTTTGTAGAGCTTCCCCTGCGGATCCAAGTAGTATCGGAGGGCTTTGTTTTGTAGTTTGTGTGCTTCTTTCTTATTTATCGGGAGCTGCTCTGAAGATAGGAATGAGGTGATAGGGTCCATCCAACTTGGACCCTGTTCGATAATGTTAACCTGAACTGATTCTGAAAAGGTAATGCTCGGCTCAGCTACGAACCCTACTTCGATTGTCCGCTTAATTTTTGAGTTGATAGCAGAGGCTAAGCAAGCCAGAGCATCTGCTTGCGTGTTCTGATCTCGGGTTATTTGATTCAGTTCGTGGTGATCAAATTTTGCGAGCAAAGAATTTTCCGTTTTCATATAGGCTGCCATGCGGTCATTTTTGGCTGCATATTCCCCTTTCAACTAGTTGATTACTAGCTTTGAGTCATAAAAAACAAGCAGATGCTGCGCACTAAGGTGAAGTGCATTTCGCAGGCCGGTTAACAGTGTTTCGTATTCGGCCTCATTGTTCGATGCGTCGAAGCCCAATTTGACAGCCTGTTCGATTATTGCCCCTTTAGGGGTCATGATTACTACGCCAGTCCCATTGCCATGCTAGTTGGATGACCTATCGCAATACATCTACCAAATGTCGCCAACATACATTCTCCAGTTGGGCTTAATTTGCACTTAATCAGACTTAAAGTCGGCGAGGGATCCTGTGAATTTGGCTACAAAGTCGGCAAGCACATGCCCTTTGATGGAAGTTCTAGGTAGAAACTGGATATCATATTGGCCGAGTTCAAGAACCTATTTCGAAACGCGCCCCAACGCTTTTGCGCTGACCGGAGGGGATATTCAGTTGGTACCCCAATGGTATGCTTTTGAAAGTAGTACATCAGTTTTTTGGCAGCCATGACGAAAGCAAGGATAAGCTTTTCTAATGGAAGGTAATGTGTTTCAGCATCAGCCATAGTTTTGCTCACATAGTAAACTAGTTGCTGCTCCCCAAGTTCTTCCTTTAACAGTACGGCGCTGACTACCCGGTCGGATACTGCCAGATACAAAATGAGCGGATCGCTGGCTGCAGGTGTTGCCAAGAGTGGTACTGATCGAAGATAAGACTTTAAGCCGCCCAAAGCGGCCTGACACTCGGGGATCCAATCAAATGCTCTGCCTTGCTGAAGTGTGTGAAAGAATTGTCGGCAGCGATCTGTGGAACGATTGATTAACCTGTTGAGCGCGGCGGCCATTCCCATTAGCTTCTGAACCTCTTTGACTGACCGAGGGGATTTAAGCTCTAGAATTTCCATGATTTGCCTTGGATTGGCTTCAATTCCGCAGTGGTTAACGATGTAGCCAAGGAATTTGTCAGATCCGATGCTGAATGCACACTTAGAAGTGTTCAATTTCATCTTGTACTTTCAAAGGATGCCGAATGTCTCTGACAAATCGGCTAGATGGGAGTGTTTTTCCTTGGATTTGACCACCATATCATCGATGTATACTTCCATGGTACGGCCGAGTTGTTCCTTGAACATGGAAGTCACTAGCCTTTGATAAGTTGCCCCCACATTCTTTAGCCCAAAAGGCATGACCTTGTAGCAATAGGTTCCTCTTGGGATGAGGAATGTGGTTTTTTCTTGATCCACTAGATGCATGGAAATTTGATGATAGCCCCTGTAGGCATCCAAGAAGCTCATGCGTTGATGATGTGCCGTTGTATTTACGAGTTGGGCTATTCTAGGCAGGGGAAAACAGTCCTTGGGACAAGCTTTGTTCAAGTTCGTGAAATCCACACAGACATGCCAAGAGCCATTCTTCTTCTTTGTGACCATAGCATTGGACAATATTGTAGGATAGGTTACTTCGCGAACCGCCCCGGCGTCAAGTAACCGATCTACTTCTTCAACAATGGCCGAAGTATGCTCCGCAGCTAACTGCTGACTTCTCTAAATAATTGGCTTACATTTCGGATCGACGTTTAAGCAGTGTTGGGCCACACTCATGCGTTGATGATGTGCCGTTGTATTTACGAGTTGGGCAATTCTAGGCAGGGGAAAACAGTCCTTGGGACAAGCTTTGTTCAAGTTCGTGAAATCCACACAGACACGCCAAGAGCCATTCTTCTTCTTTGTGACCATAGCATTGGACAATATTGTAGGATAGGTTACTTCGCGAACCGCCCCGGCGTCAAGTAACCGATCTACTTCTTCAACAATGGCCGAAGTATGCTCCGCAGCTAACTGCTGACTTCTCTAAATAATTGGCTTACATTTCGGATCGACGTTTAAGCAGTGTTGGGCCACTGATGGATCCACTTTTGGCATCTCATATGGAGACCATGCAAATACATCAATATTGCAGAGTAAGAAGGATACCAACTCCTGCCTTTCGACTTTATCCAAGAAAGCGCCGATCATGAAGGACTTGTCAGGACTTCCGTCAATTATGACTCAATGTAGGGCTTCGGTTGCTTTTTCACTTGGGATCCTTCCAATGTCTTCGAGGCTCTCCTTATCTGGTACCTCAATTGAATGCACTTCCAGTTCCCTTGGTCTCTTTCCAGTTAGAAGATAGCATGCCTGCGCCGATTTTTGAAAGCCGCAAATTTGTTCGATACCGTATTCAGTCAGAAAACGAAGTAGTTGGTGGTAGGTGCTTGGCACAGCTTGTATCGTATGTAACCAAGTTCTGCCCATGATGAGATTATACGGCGAAGGAAGCTTGACAACCAGAAATTCTACATCTATTGATCTGGTGTTGACCCGTACTAGTAGTGTGATTTTGCCCAAAGGATACTCCGGGTTAGCATTAAAGTCAAATAATAGGTAATCAGCCGGAGATAGGTCCGAATCAGTAAAGCCAAGTTTGACAAAAGTTTTGTACTACATTATTTCCGAAGTGCTACCCTAGTCAATGAGAACATGCTTGATGGTGAATCTGTTTACGCGTATAGTTCGATGACGAGGGGATCAGTGTGGGGGTGGGTCACTCCAACTAAATCACTGTCATTGAAACTAATCCTTCCAGTGTCGTGGGGACGTTTCGCTGGCGTCATTGGGCTATGGGGGCTAGACGGCAACGGGATTGTATGCATCTTGGGTGGCGCTGACAAGTTGTATATCATATGAATTACACCAAGAGGAGGTGACTCCGGCCGTAGAGCTACTATATTTGTTGAATTATTCTTTCGGACGTATTGTGTAAGACGACCGTCTTGCACCAATTCTTTAAGGTGATCTTTTAATGCATAACAACTACCGGTGTTGTGACCATGGTCTTTATGATACTCACACTGTTTATCCTGTCTTCTCGCATCGGGAGGTCACGTCATCTTGGGCGGCCACTTGAAGAATGGAAGGTGTTGTACTTTCGATAGAATCTTATTGATCGGCTCTATTAACTTTGTATATTTCTTGCCTTAGCACCTTGTGCGCCTGCTATCCACTTGATACTGTTCATTAGCTCGATGTGAACATTGGTTGTTTGATTGGTGCGAGTCACGCCTTTTGTCTCGTTTAGGCCGACTCCGCCGCTCAGGGCTTCTTGATGGCACGATGCTAATCGGCTGAACAATTCTCGACGTGGCCGTCTCAACGGCTTTACGTCCGACCTTGACTCACAGGGCATCGTTTTCCACTTTGCAATATTCTTCGACCTTCTTCATTAACGCCTAGACGGTTTTGGGGGGCCACCTGGTTAATGAACTGTGGAGGGGGCTATCAGGATGCAATTTCATCTTAAAAGCAGTGATGGCCATGGAATCATTGCAAGCATCATCTACCAGATTAAAGCACTCCTAATAGCAGGCCGAGTATTCACAAAGAGTTTCTTCCGGTCTAATTTGCATGGCCTAGAGAGAATCGGCTTGCTTCGGCTAGACCTCATTAGTGATGAATCTCGTCCTGAATGACTTTTGGAGTTAGTGGAAGCTCTTAATCGATGTCGGTTCCAGTTTATAGTACCACCTCATGACTAGTGGTCCCAGACTGCTTGGAAATATTCAATACATGAGGGCTTCATCGTTAGCATGGAGCATCATCGCTTGCTTGTAATGACAAATGTGATCAGTGGGGTCTGATTTTCCGTCGTAGAGGGTGAACAACAGTGCCTTGAACTTTTTGTGTAGCACAGCCCTTGCATTTCGTTGCACGAATGGGTTATATTTATCTTCCTCATCCGAATCATCGTTTCTCCCTCGTTTATGCCGTACATATGGACTTCCTTCAAATGAGTTGAGTACATCAACGCGCCCTTTCTTTCTAGGCTCCAGGGATGGTGAGTCCGAATCATTGTCATTATTGCGTTTCTGAAGTCAATGTTGGCGACTATCCTTTTTTCTTGAAGGTTGAACCTGGTCTTGGCATGCGGTTTGTTGGGATTTCGCCACCTCCAAGGCCAAATCCTGGCGCAGGCACTCATTATTGCGTTTCTGAAGTAGTTGCTGTTCATTTTTCTTTGTTTGATCCATAGTCGCTGTTCATATTCTTCGGTCCCAGCATGTTTCTTGGAGTGAGGTCGTCTCTTGGTGTAATTTCGTCAGCGACTATCGGAGGATCTTCCGTGATGCTCGCCATGAATATGCTTGAGCATTGCCACAGACGGTGCCAATTATGGAGAAGTAGGTTTGGAAATACTCTTGGATCTTGAAGGACGTCCTTGATCCTCTGATCGCCACCTGAAAAAGGGATTAACACTCCGGTCGGGGGTGCCAGAATTAGCACTCCAACGAACAAGTTAGTATAGGTCTCTTGTTTGCTTGAGTCTTAAGTTTCTTGGGTCTGTTTTCACATCCCTTTCTTTGGTTGATGTTCCTCTATTTATATTCACTTTTGGGCCTTAGGGTGGGGCCCACTCTTAATCCATCGTGTGATTGCTCATTCGGCCCCTTCTGGCATATGCCGATTCCCATTCGACTTTTTGTTCAACTGGTTCTATGGCCGATTAGTCTATTCGGCTTCGGGATCATACAGGATGGAGCCGAATATAATATATATATCTTGACCATCATCAGACGTTATTCGGCTTCCCTACATGTGCTGATATTCGGCTCCTACATAAACTAGTTCAAACCCTTATATTAAAAAAAAAAAGGCGCCTCTTCACACCTCAGTTGTGCCAATCACATTGCCTTACCATCAACGTTGCCATCCGCCTTTCTCACCTCTCCACCATTAGCACCATCGTCCATCTTCGCCATTTCTGATTCGTCTTCGCCAATCATCTATGTATTTTTTTCCACCTTCTGTTTCTCTCTGTTTATATCTCTCTGTCTCACTTTTTCTCTTTGATTTCTCTTACTCCTCTTTCTTATACTCTTCTTGTTCTACAATGTCTCACCCACCAGGGCCCTCACTATTGCAATTTTTCAGAGCATCTTCAACTCTACTTAAAAACAATTTGAGGTATAAATCCTCTCTTTCACTCTCACTGACTCAGTCTCTGTCTGTCTCTCCCTCTGACTCTCAATGTTGCTGTTGATGTTGATGTTTGCTGCTGGGATATGTCGATAATAGGATTTCAATCTTTTGTTTGTGAAGTCCCCCAATCTGTGATGTTCCCTTGGAGTGTTTTATTTATTCTCTTTCTTTAAGTATCCCCTTTTATATTGGGAGATATACTTAATAAGAATTAACAACTTGGCTAAGCTTTTGCAATTTGTTTGTGAAATACAAGCAGATTTGGCAAAAATTTTGAATTTTTTTTCTTGGTTGGTTGACAATTCACTATTTTGTAGAAGGGAAAAAAAGGGATCTACACTCAACCAACTAATCAATGATACAAAAGGAAAACTCATAAGCATATACAACACAACAATAGATTTACTTGATTTTAATTGTTTGTGTATTACCCTCTAAATCCTTATATGCAAACTAGTTTTTAGATACATAATGTATGCTTCATAATCATGCAATGTGGACAATTATTCTCCATTAACCTTAGCAACTAGCTAGTGTTTCTTTCCTTATCATAAACCGAGTGAAGGGACGTTGGGGGCAGTGGGTGAGGATGGGAGGCTTAATAAAATATCCCAATTTTATTTTTTATTTTTTTATGAGTATAGTACAAGACATGATTAGTAATTAGTGATTGCTAACTAGACTATAATCGAAACAAGGTCCCATTTGAAGATTAATCAAATTTTCTCTTGTCTCCTCTTTAGTTAGTTGTGAATTATATCCCTCTCTATGCCTTCATAATAGGCATCCCAAGAACTTTTCAATTGATATTTCACCTTTTATCCCATGTATCTCAATGATAATGATGAGAACACTATCAAATACTAAGTGTGAGATTCAACTAAATTGTATTACTCAAGTAACAAGTTGATTTGGTGGGAGAGAGGGAGGTTCAAGAAATTGGAGAGGGAGAAATTTGGGTGCTGTTCCCTTAATAGCTCTTTGGTCTATATGGAAACTTCAAAATGAATGTGTATTTAAGGGTATGACGTCTGATCCTTGGGAGCTTTGTGAGATTTTCAAAACTAGAATTGGGCTTTGGCTCAAGTCCTCAACTAAGGAGTTGCATTTTTCTATTTCTGACTTTTGTCTTGAATATTAGGCAGATTAGACTTTGTATTGGTGGAGGTTGATTGTTATTTGGCCATTGTTGGTGTGAGTTGAGCCTCCTACTCTCAGTGTTAGGGGCTAGCTGTATCAGTTTGAATCTCTCCAACATTGTTTTGGGTGGCCCTTGGAAGTGCACATAATTGGTCTTACTTTGGGTGCCAACATAGTTGGGATGCATTGCATAGACAATGATGCTTTTCCCATGGCTTTGTTTTGTTCGTTCTCTTTCTAATAAAATTCATTTATTTGTTGATTAAAAAAATAAGTAACAAGTTGATTGGATTTTTTAGACAATGAGAAAGAAAGAAAGAAAGAAAAAAAAAACTTCCTGTTTTATATAGATAGATATATCTATACAAAACCTCCCAAATTCATTGCATGAATTTGAATGAAGCATAATGCATCTCTTAGTTTTGAATTATATATTGTTTAAAATTAAATGTGTAGCATACACTACTAGTCAGTATGATTCTTAATTCTGTATTAGCAGCTCTGAAGTTGTATGTCATTAGTTCTCATGATTGGCCCCTTCCAAACCTTAATTTACCATTAACTCTGATAAGATAACTACTAGCTTGAAATATCAATCTCTTTTGGTGTCAATTCACTCTCTTTTTGGTGTCAATTCATTTAAAAGCATCTAACATATTCACTTAAAAGAATGAAAGTGGAAAGTGGATGTATCGTCGGTTGTGCCCTCAGTCATTTTCATCAAATATGGATAATTGAAGTCATTCACTTGGAGACACAAAAAGTATGCATACCTCCCTGACGAAGAAAATTTGAATAAATAGAAGAAAAAAAAAAACCAATAAGGCTAGAGACAAACAAAGATCAAAGAGAATTTCTTGTCCTAAAATTGCTTTAAAATAATAGAAATGGGATAATCTTTTATTTTTATTATTTTAATAGAAATAGGATAATCTTTTATTTTTATTATTTTCTGTGTGTAGTGCTAAGGGTGGGGGGTTGTGAATACTTTAGGGACCAAAAAAACAAGCTACCTCATGCTTGGTGATTCAGAAACCACAAGAACGACAACATAAGCATTCTGGATGAAAAGAAGTTCCCATGCATCCCAAATAGTTTCCATAACCAATGTCACAGTTGCATCCACCGCATACTCTGTAGGTTATAGTTGTGTGCATACACTATCAGTCATTTTCATGGTTCAGAAACTTGTGACTTCAAATTATGATTTGATTCCATAATTGTTCTGATTAATAAAATTGGCTAGGGATATGTCGTCAATATCACTTGCCAGTTTACATAGATGAATTAATATATATATATATATATATGTATATTTCATTAAGGATTTCATGGATGTTCATTTCTTACTTATATATTTCTTAATTATTACTCTTGATGTATATATCTATACACATTAAAAATTTGTGGTTATCCATGTGTCATTGTGCTCTTTGCCTTTGATTATGTTCAAATCTAATAGAATGGCTCCTGCAAAAAAGATGTGCCATTTAGCACCACCAAAGAGGGCATTAATTGAACCCTACTCATCCCTGACTGATACACTTACACCTTCTCTTGAAGGTCTTGTAGTAGATAGATCTAAGACTATTGCACCATATCCATCTCAAACTAATGCACCAGCTTTATCTGAGACTTGTGAAGCATCTCCATCTGAAACAAATGCACCATCTCCTCAAAGTCAAACGAGTGGCGCACATAATTAAATATGTTTCATCTGGATGAAATTTATCTATTTGTTTATATTTTCAAATTTGTAAATACACCAATAATATTATGAATTAGTAGGTGCATCTTGATCAAGTTGTGTGTGAGGACCAACAGTTGGAACAACAACAGAAAAAAGATTGCCAACAATAATGGAAACAAGCTATATATTCCAATCACTGAGACATTCAATGCATTCGAAGGTGTGCTAGCGACCCCAGGATCTAATGAGACCGACATTCAGATTAGGAGGATGTGCCCCATTGAAGGCATTAATAGTTGGACTGTTGCTGATCCAGCAACAAAAGGGGCTGTTGTACAAGTTGTCCGGGTATGATTTAATTTCTTTCATAGTCTGTGTAGATTATGGAAAAAGTGCTCTTTTCATGTGCATATAGGATGGAATTTGTTTTCTTTGTAAGTGGTAATTGTTGGTTATGAAACCTTCAAAAATTGTATATTGAGTATGCAAAGTATTTAAAATATTGAACACTCGGTGAACTCTCGAAAACCTTTTAAGGTTTTCTTACTGTAACTTTCAATTTTCAGCTTTCATATTATAGCAGTGATGTTACTTATTTGGTTTGTATTGATTGTAGGATAAATTTGAACTTGGGGATAATTTTGAGGATAATTCACTGTCTCAGCAAGTTGTGGAAAAGAAGTGTTACATGTTACATAAAGATTAGAAGTGCAAAATGAAGAAGAAATGGGAGAACCTTGTGAATGCAGGAACTGATCCCCTATGCTCATCCATACAAAGGAGTGAGACTAGATGATTGGAAGTATATGATTGGCCATGTATGGCTAGATCCTAGAAACAAGGTATGTTATGACTTAGTTAGAAAATAATAATGTATTATTAACAAGAGCATTGAAATCATATAGAATGAATGATCAAATTATCTACCTCTAAACAACTTTAATCCACATGCAAAGTGTCTAACCACCTTCAATATTACGTAGTACTCTTATCAATAATAACTATATATGTAACAAACCTTTACAATGTGAATTATGTAGCATCGCTATGACGCTGACAAACTTAATAGGAGCAAGCTACCCTACAATCACACTAGTGGGTCGTAATCTTTTCTGGCGGCAATGAACATTGCGGTGAGATGTATTTCATTGATTTTATTAACTTTATCCACACTTATTTAATATGTTATCATATTAATGAAGGTATGCTGATCTCAGTGTTTAGCATTTCACAGGTGAAGGAAAATGGTGGATTATTGCCAGATATCTGTGACTTCTACAAGGACACTCATCAAAACAAAAAGACAAAAGAGTGGATTGATCTTATATGCTGTGATTTACATGCAAGTATTCCAATCATTTGGACACTTCTTTTCACTATTGTGTTTGATTTATATTAACAATATTTATATTTTGCAATTACAAGAGTAGATGACAATGGTGCTAAATGAGTCTATCGAGTCTGGAACGCCGATGACGCAAGAGGAGATATCAAGAGTGGTTCTTAGGAAGAAGAAAGGACACTTAAGAGGATTTGGCATCGAATCAAAGCCCTTTTCCCGTGGTTTTGGATTGAATGCTGCATAACAAGCACGTGAGGAGCAATTGAAAAGGCTTACATCTGAGTTGGATATACTGCGTGTGGAGGAGTAGAGAAACCGTGATAAGCAGCAAAAAAAGGAAGATGAGTAACAAATAAAAGAGGCAGAGAATGCAAGACAATGTGAGAAGATGTAGAGGTAGATTTTTGGAGTTCAGAGCATATTGGCACAAGTTTTGGAAAATCTTAATCCACCAAATTCGCCACCATAGCTAGTCATGGTAATGGGTAAGTGTGTTAAACCAAATTTCATTATATTTATGTTCAAAATAAAGGCAAATAAACGTGTGATGAGAATATTAGACAAAAATGGGTGACTACCTAAACTAATATTGACCAAAACTTAAAAGATGGAATTTACAATTTACTGTTTGTTGACTACCTAAACTTGAAAAATGGGTTCACTAAAATCAACTAGCTTGTCGATAGGACACATAGATAGAGATTTATACAAAAAAATGCGACAAAAAAGGCAAAAACAAGCCATTTGAGGGGGGAAAAAAATTAGAAACAGCCTCAAAACAACCCTGTGATCATAAAGGTCACCTCGGGCTAGATTAAACAAACTTGTGAGAGTAAGCAGCGCATCGATAGGATGCATGGTTAGATATTTAGACCAAAAAATGTGATAAAAAAAAAGGGCAAAAAGGGCTATTTGGGACCAAAAAATGGAAATAGACTCGAAACACCCCTGAGATCATAACAGTCACCTCAGCCTAGATTAAAGAAACTTATGAGAGCAAGCGGTGCATCGATAGAATGCACGATTAGATATTTAGACAAAAAAATGTGATGAAAAAAGGCGAAAATGGGCTGTTTGGGGGCAACAATTGGAAACAGCCTCAAAACAGCCTTGATATCATAACGGTCACCTCGATCTAGATTAAACAAACTTGTGAGAGCAGCCGGCGCATCGGTAAGACTCCAAATGCATATGAATTTTCATTGTTGAATCATAACTTGTGATTGTAAGAAGTTTTCATCTTGAGATTTTTGAAATAATTCTAACCTTGGTTAAATGTCTCTTAAAAAACACTGACCTCTTTGAATGTTTTGTAGTGACTAATTCTCAAATCCCATCTATGTAGTCTTTTGGGGTGGAGCTCCATCCCTCTAGTTTAAAAGTAAAATTTTAAGTGTTTTACCACATTTTAGACATACAAGGTTTAATGATTGCTCAATTCTTGCACGCATCTTATTTGTGGTGAGAAGATTAAATATGGGTTTATTGACCGATCAATCTAAGAATTCCATATGGTTACATTAGAAAAATCAAATTGTTTCTTGTAATTTTTTTCATGCTGTGATGTAATTTCTAACACATGGACATAAGAAATGCACATGGGACTTTAGTATGGTCAGAAATTATTGAACAAAAAATTCCATGTTTCAAAGGTGAAGCTTGGTGTTCCCTATGAATATTACAAACACGTAACATGGTCCTCGAGACTTTGCTGAAGTGAACTGTGTAGATTCTTGTACTAAAAAAAAAAAAAAAAAGGGCCCTGAATTATCAAATGTGCAAAAATAGGCCCTAAATCATTTTATTTTCAATAGTTATTATTCTCCTTCCAAGTGTAATTATTTGTGTTGCTTAGGATGTTGTTTTCTTCTTTAACATATACTTGGCAACTTTTTTTCAACTTTATGCCAATAAAAATCCGAGTGCTCCATGGAATGAATAACTTTATGCCAATGAATAATTAGTTGTTCTGGTTTGGGTGACCATTTGGCCTCATTACCATTGCTTCTATAGTATCAAGTATCCTAAATTTCAAGCCCTTCTTTCTCCCTTCAATTTCTGCTGCCCTTAGCTCCTCCACTTAGTCAAATAGAACTCCAAATTGTAATGTTTATTGGATACATACATATGAATGCTGTTGTTTTATTTACAAAATCGTAATTATAGTCATTTAATTTGTTCATGTTACCTTTACTTTCCATGGACATTTTTTTGGGTCCAATTTTACAATAATGTGATGTGCAAATATTTTCATAAAAAAATTGCCTGACATTATTTTTCTTTTTCTTTGGTACAAATGGATGAACTTGTGCACGAAGTTAAATTGTACAAGACTAATTGGCACTATAAGCATTTTTGGAAGGATTATATATTTTTGGATAGATGTGTATGGAAAATATTTCGGTAGACTAGTAGTTATATTTTTGGATGGGTGTGTATGGAAAATATTTGAATAGACTACTAGTTATATATTTTGATAGATGTGCATGGATAAAAATTTAAAGCATAATAACAAGTACTTGTTATGTTTTAAATTTTTATGCTAGATGGATGTGAATCGGATTTTTAATTGGAGGAATATGTACTTTGGAATTACTTGTGGATGAAAACTTATAATAGTTCCTGCCTTTTATTAAACAGGTTCAGGATTGGATGATTTATGTATTTTGTTGAATGTTCATGATTCAGTTGATTTGTTGGTTTGAATGATTCTTTTTAATTATAGATTACATTGAATGGATTTGATGGATTATTATAAATTACAAGTTTATATTGTTGGATGTTGGTGACCAAATTGTGGTTTTGCTGACCAAAATGTTGGTAGGCAAGAGGGTACATTTGGCGACAAAATAATTAGTCTTCAATTATTAATTTTGGAAACCAAATGATTTGGTCGCTAATAGGTCTATTTCTGACTAAAGTTTTAGTTGTGCACGCATTTCTTTTGGCGACTAACATGTTTGGTCGTGGAATGTGACAATTGGCAACTAATCTGTTTGGTCATGGAATGTAACAATTGGTGACAAACATGTTTGGTTGGGAAAATATCACTTTTCGCGACTGTAGTGTTTTGGCTACTAAATGGATTAGTCATAGTAATGATATATTTAGCGACCAAAAATTTAGTCGGCACATAGAACTTTTTCCAGACTAACAAAAGTTTTAGTTGCTAATTACTTTTGCTGACCCTTAATTGGAAACCAAAAAAATTAGTCGCAGATAACTTTTACCGATTAAAAATGGACTTTTGTTGACTAAATTTTTAGTCGGCAAAAGTGCGATTTCCTGTAGTGAATTAATGTACTCAATTAGCTTTAAAGGATTCAGACATCGCAATTTCTTTGCTCCTTTTCAATACATCGTTATAGATAGACGTGTGGTAGATTTTTATTGCATTAAAAACTTGATTTGTTGGGTATTTTTGAAAAGCATGTGATGAGGGTTAGGATTTTATGATTTAGAGTTAAATCTTCTGTTTTGTTGTGAATATATGGAATTGTAATGTTTAAGGAAAATATTTAAGAAGATTAGAGTAAAAAGCCCTAATTAATTGTTTATGGTTATGAGAAAGAGGGAAAAATTGATGATTTGATTTTATTTGAACCATATAGGGTATTGTGTATTAAAAATGTGAAAATGGGTATGTAAGAAAATAAAAAAAAAAGTTATCATGAATTTAATTTGTGTTAATTGTTATGTATGGTTTTATAATTGTTAAGTTGTAATAATTGTCGAAAAATCAGAATTTCGGAGAAATAAAAAGGGTATTGGTAAATGTTATGTGTATTGAAAGAATTGTGGATTGGTGAATCTCATTTATGAGGATTGTGATAAAAATTCCCAAATCCTTTGGTTATTTATTTGTTTAAGAGATAAGATTAATTTGTGTTATATATATGTTAGATTATCAAAATAAATTTACTACTTGAGTTTTGATAATTAATGAGAAAGATGTGACAATTTGTTGTGGGTATTGGGAGTTTGCAAAAAAGAGAAAATAAATTTAGAATTCAATAAAACATTTATATACTTTCATGAGATAAGAAATGAAAATGAGAAGTAAGAGGAGCTAATGATTTTTTTATTTTTATTTTTATTTTAAAACAAGTGAATAATTGTCTTCGTGATGAATTAATACTTATTGAATCAAATTTGAATGTTTTGAATTGAATCATAAAGAAGGGATGGTAGTGATGAAAGGGACTTCAATTATGAGTGTTGAAAACGGCGTGAATCAAAGTTGAAAGATGAAAGTTATGTCAGTATAAATGCAAAAAAAATCTAAATCAAGAGGATGAAATTGAATTCATGGACTTGGTACTTGTTGTTTATGAGGCTGTATCATTGGCTATTGGTAGAGGATGGTATTGACGTTGTTGAATAATTTGTGAAATTTGGAATAATATGCCACTTGTTAAGATGAATGAAAGTGTGGATTGATATGGGTTCCTCTCCCTTTCGGATTTGTGCCCAATAAAGTTTGGCGCTTTGACATGGGTTCCTCTCCTCTCCAGTTCGCACCCGGTAATATGTGAATGGGTTCCTCTCCCCTCTGGCTCGAGGACCAGTAATGTTTGGAGTTTTGAAATGGGTTCCTCTCTCCTCTGGCTCGTGCCCAGTAAAGTGGGTTGTGGTGGCTATGGCTTGATAGAGCTGGGGTTCGTTATGTGTTAATTATGTGAGTTTATCTTCATACTTGTGTTGTGATGAAAAAAAGATGCATTATTAGCTTTTCGTGCTTGTGACAGGTAAAATATGGTAATGTGTGTTGACGCGTCTATTGTTGCTTATGTATACATGTATTTGTGAATGTTCATTTTACACTTCTTAAGGCCATACTATATAGTAATTTTCCTAGCCATAATGTGTTGGAATGTAGGATGAAAATATTGTTTAGATCAATCTTAGGAGATCGTGGTAATGTGATGAATGATTGAGATTTTTTTAAATGCAAATGGAAAGTTTTGAAAGGTAAGAATTGGTCTTTGTTTCTTGTTATGTTAAAGAGGGTCTTTTGGAAAATTGTACCTATGTAAGTATATTTTCAAGTATGAAATTGTGGGGATATATTTTCTGAGTACCAACACGTGGCCAAAGTGACGTCGACGTGTCAACCAAGGTGCCACGTGTCCTGGTTGTTACGTCGAGGTCATCTCGGATAAGCCGAGGTTACCTTCGAAGATATCGGAATCTGAGATAAACGGATGAGGGGCAAGAGTCCTAGAATGAGAGAAGACTTCAGTTTGTATTAAGATAAGACTCTTAGAGAGTTTATCCTAATCTTACTTGGAGTCCAATATTAGCAGTAATCCTGAGTCTATAGAAGTTAGGCTTCTATTGGGACTAGGTTTATGTTGGCTATAAAAGAGAGGCACCCCCATGGGTCTAAGGTATGCTTTTGATACTCAAGCTTGTGAGTTTAGCACTTGATTTATCTTTGAGAGATATACTGACTTGATCGTCGGAGTGCCCCCGGGTGGACGAACCACTGCCAGAATCTTCTCTTTCTGTTGCAGGTCCGCCAGGTGCCATCTATTCTGCCGGTGCTCTCCAGCTGGTTACTAAGCGGGCTGTGTGGTCAGAAAATCACCCACACAATTTGGCGCTGTCTGTGGGAAAGAAAGGAGAATAGATGGCTATCACTGTACAAGATCAATGTATCAGAAACGACTAGTTTAGCAAAGATGGAGAATGTATTGACATAAACGGAGTAAAGACCCTTCCAGAAGGGACGCAAAGATAGGGGGCATGAGTGCTCCCAAGGAGATGACATTCCAAGTATAGAAGTGCTTAGCCTAAGTGAGCTGATCCCGGATTCCAGATCCTAGATCCCGGATCCCAGAAGACAAGATCTCGGCCTAAATAAGTAGGTCCGAGAAGACAAGAGCCCAGCCTAAGTGAGCAGATCCCGGATTCTAGATCCTGGATCCCGGATCCCAGAAGGCATGATCTCGGCTTAGATGAGTAGGTTCGAGAAGACAAGAGCTCAGCCTAAGTGAGCAGATCCCGGATTCTAGATCCTGGATCCCGGATCCCAGAAGGCATGATCTCGGCCTAGCTGAGTAGGTCCGAGAAGAGAAGAGCTCAACCTGAGAGAGCAGATCCAAGATTCCAGCAGACAAGACCTCGGCACTTAAGCCCGAGAAGAGAAGAGCTCAGTGAGCAGATCTCAGATCCCAGAAGATAAAAAGAAAACATATAAGGTCAGACTGCAGTTAGCCAGGTTGAAGACCTTTTATAAGGTCCACAAAAGAGCTTGTGAAAGCCATGCAGGGGGCAGAGAGAAGAAGAAATAAAAATATGTTTAACACTTGTTGGAATTTGTGAACAATTTACAAGTTGAAGTTAAACCGAAATCATTGTTTAACACTTGTTGAAATTTGTGGACAACTTAAAAGTTGAAGTTAAACCGAAATCATTGTTTAACACTTGTTGAAATTTGTGGACAATTTGCAAGTTGAAGTTAAACCGAGATGATGTTTAACACTTGTTGAAATTCTGTGTGAATTTACAAGTTGAAGTTAAACCGATGTGATATTTAACACTTGTTGAAATTTTGTGTGAATTTACAAGTTGAAGTTAAACCGATGTAATGTTTAACACTTGTTGAAATTCAGTGTGAATTTATAAGTTGAAGTTAAACCGAGATGATATTTAACACTTGTTGAAATTCTATGTGAATTTACAAGTTGAAGTTAAACCTATGCGATATTTAACACTTGTTGAAATTCTGTGTGAATTTACAAGTTGAAGTTAAACCGAGGCCATATTTAACACTTGTTGAAATTCTGTGTGAATTTACAAGTTGAAGTTAAACCGATGTGATATTTAACACTTGTTGAAATTCTGTGTGAATTTACAAGTTGAAGTTAAACCGATGTGATGTTTAATACTTGTTGAAAGTCTATGTGAATTTACAAGTTGAAGTTAAACCGAGATAATATTTAACACTTGTTGAAATTTGTGGACAATTTACAAGTTAAGTTAAACCGATGTGATGTTTAATACTTGTTGAAATTCTGTGTGAATTTACAAGTTGAAGTTAAACCAAGGTCATATTTAACACTTGTTTAAATTCTGTGTGAATTTACAAGTTGAAGTTAAACCGATGTGATATTTAACACTTGTTGAAATTCTGTGTGAATTTACACGTTGAAGTTAAACCGAGATGATGTTTAACACTTGATGAAATTCTATGTGAATTTACAAGTTATAGTTAAACCGAGGTCGTATCGAAAGGAAAATGGTTTAACACTTGTTGAAATTTTGAGAAAAATTTACAAGCTAAAGTTAAGCCAAGGTTATGATAAAGGATGATGGTTAAAACACTTGTTGAAATTTTTGAGAAAAATTTACAAGTTAAAGTCAAGCTCAAGCAATATCTGCGTACTTGTCGAGACTACCAAGTTGTCAAAACTTGAAATATGGAAAACTGAAGTCTTGAGTTGAAATTCTGTGTGAATTTACACGTTGAAGTTAAACCGAGATGATGTTTAACACTTGATGAAATGCTATGTGAATTTACAAGTTATAGTTAAACCGAGGTCGTATCGAAAGGAAGATGGTTTAACACTTGTTGAAATTTTGAGAAAAATTTACCAGCTAAAGTTAAGCCAAGGTTATGATAAAAGATGATGGTTAAAACACTTGTTGAAATTTTTGAGAAAAATTTACAAGTTAAAGTCAAGCTCAAGCAATATCTGCGTACTTGCCGAGACTACCAGGTTGTCAAAACTTGAAATATGGAAAACTGAAGTCTTGAAAGAACGCACTTCGGCCTGAATATTGAAAAATAAATTATTCAGACTACAAAAATGGCACGTCGGCCGGATTAAAAGCATACAAAGAAGGACAAAGTACAAGGTACAAGGTACAAGGAGTAAAAGAAGGAAACAAAACTACTCGGCATCAATGGCAGGATGTAGAAGACAGTTGGGAAGACTTCTCAGCAGCCTTCTCGGCCTTGAGCTCAGCATCGATCTCCCGAAGAGTTTGATCAAAGCTCTTCTCGGTGATTGGCTCCTCGGAGTTTGAAGGCAAGGATTGAAAGCAAGAATCTGGAAAAAGATACAGAAAACAGAAACTAGAATGTAATTCGTAATCAAGAATTGTGATGAAGCTATCCGGAAATCAAGGCAAAAAGATTGCACAGGTGTGTCAAGCCAAGAACAGTGGCCGTAATCAAGAATTGTGATGATGCTATCCGGAAATCAAGACAAAAAGATTGCACAGGTGTGTCAAGCCAAGAACAGTGGCAAAAATCAACAGATGTGTGAACAGTGTGTATTCAAGAAGATGATTTTGAAACAACGGGTAAAACAGCAATGGTGATTAACAATGAAGCAGAGCTTCTTAGAAAGCAACATGAAATAAAATCAGGAGGAATAGTGGCCTACCAGAAAGAGGGAAGCCGGAATGAGAATTGCCAAAGTCTGACGACGGATGCAAAAATGACAGAATGACATAAGCTTCACCGGAGGAGAGGAACGAAAACAGTTGCAGGGCTTGAAAGCTTGGAACAATGACGGATTTAAGCAAAAGAGCTAGAAAGAGAAAAATCAGAGTCAAGAAGACGACAAAAGTTCAAGAATAAAGCTAAGTGCACAGGCACTAAGTAAGTATGTGAAGAACAAGAAAGTAATGACCTAGACACGATGCTAGCAACAAAAAGCGGATATGGCAAGAACAGTGCCAGGCATTCAAACAATTCAAAACTTGAAAACAGACGAAAATAGAAGACAACAGAGGGCAAGTAAATGGATTCAGAAGAGTTATGAAAGATTGAGCTTATAAGAGTTTATGAACCTACCAAGAGAAATGAACGCCGATATGAAGATCGCCTGTAACGCCCTCAAAATTAACCCATTATATATATCATTGACATGCATTATTTAAAGAAGACAATTTATTAATTCATTCATCAGAGTATTACTAAATAAAGCATTACATTTAACATTGAATAAAATGCCTTACAGGCTTACATCTTTCCAAGCCAACACTTGGATACAAAAATATGAGTTCTAACTCATTACAAGAAAAGCCTAATCTTACTGGGAGTCCAAGATTAGCAGTAATCCTGAGTCCATAGAAATTAGGCTTCTATTGGGACTAGGTTTATGTTGGCTATAAAAGAGAGGCACCCCCATGGGTCTAAGGTATGCTTTTGATACTCAAGCTTGTGAGTTTAGCAATTGATTTATCTTTGAGAGATATACTGACTTGATCGTCGGAGTGCCCCCGGGTGGACAAACCACCGCCGGAATCTTCTCTTTTTGTTGCAGGTCAGCCAGGTGCCATCTATTCTGCCGATGCTCTCCATGGTCAGAAAATCACCCACACATAAATGTCACATTACCTATATGTATATACGTGGAGCATTCTTGATCATAGCTATTTATATGTTGCTAATGTTTAGGATTATTGGTATTCTTACTGGATCTTTGTGTTCATCCCACGTTGCTAATCATTTTTCAGGTATGGAGTGAAGAGTTGCTCAAGAGTTGAAGTCTATTAATTGTTGGCCATGGGGCCTTTTAAATGCAAGCAGAATGCTAATGTGTTGTAAAAAAGGTTAATCCCTTTTATATATTTCATTATTTTGTAATTGATGATGTAAGACCTGTGCGTATATTGTATTTCATTACATGTACACGAGAGAGGACATTGTAATTTATTCCTTTCTAAATACCTTTGATGTTTATTATTATTGAAAGGGACTGATTTAATGAAAAAATGTAACATTATCCGAGTAATAGAAGTTGAGGAGTTGCACAACCAACCACAAAAGTACTCACATCTCCATTGTTAGAAATTCATAACAAGAAATATATAGAAATATAAATTACATACACATAAATAACACAAGTTTTATGTGTTTCACGTCAAAACTAAGACTAGCCATGATTTTCATTGATCAAAAATATGTTACAATAGAGATGACAAGAGATAGCCACCCTTTCTTAACTATAAATATATAGAAAATAAGATGACAAGTCAAAAGTGTAGAATATCAAAAATACACTTAAGGGCCTATTTGATTAGACGGATTATATTATAGAATTGTGATTATTAATCCATGGAGTTCATATTTTGTTGTTTGGTCGTAATTTTTGTTATTCAGATTAGATTTTAATGGACATTATATCCAACAAAATTGGAATTTTTTTTAATCTTACAACTAATAATACAAAACAAAAATATAATTAGGATTTATATATTTCCAAATTCATTGTAAAACAAAGTAGACAAGAGAAAATTATTTATCTCATTAATCAAGTTGGATAACTAATCCGACATTAATATCATTGTTAATTCCCTCACTATTAATCTTCGGGTAAATTACACTTTACCCCTTTTATGTTTGACCATTTTCCCTCTTTGGCCCTTAAAGTTTGTTTTTCTGAATTTGACCCTTTATGTTTCAAGTTTTTCCTAATTTACTCCTAAATCTAATTTCTGTTCAAAATTAGACAGAAAATGCCATAATGACTATTACATAACATAAATAATATATTATATTGGAGTTTAAGTTTATGGTAGAGATGTGACTTGTATATAATAAAATATTTTTATGCCACATGACTATTAATGTGTCATTTTTTATCTACTTTTTAATAGAAATTAGCATTAGGAGTAAATTGAGAAAAACTAAAAACATGAGGGCCAAAGTGGAAATAAAAAAATTTTAAGGGTCAAAGTGGAAAAGGGACCAAATATAAAAAGGGTAAAGTGTAATTTACCCTTAATCTTATTAATTAAACAGGGCCTTAGTATCAGGGCTAACCATAAATTTTTCAGGACCTTAGGCCAACTAAAATTGGGTCTGTTATTTATAATTACCAATATATATACATATATATATATATATTTATATATTTAAATTAGGCAATAAGTGCTTACAATATGTACATATCTATATAATAAGGCATAATAGTTTTTGAAAATAAATAAAATGTATCAAAGATACATTTCATTTAAATGGCTGAGATCATCCCTAATCAACATCTAACGGTTGTCATCAATTTTTTTTCCCGCCCAAACACTTTCTGCTCTCTCTCTCTCACGTTTGCCTAAACATGTCTCTCCCTTACCCTTCCCTCATACCCACATCTCCTCCCCGCTTTCTCTCTTTATCTCTCTTCTCTCTATGTTCTCACGTCTCCTCCATATTCCCTATTTATCTCTCTTCCTCTCTATTCTTCTTCTTGAACAGAACCACCAAAACCACCTGTCTCCTCATTTCCTCTATATTACTCTCTCATTCTCACTTGACCACTGCCATCGCGACCATCGACCAACTCTATTCCTATCCTCCTCCCTCTTTCTGTTGTATTTTTTTCTCGAAATACATCTTCAATCTTGCTCTGTTGTTCATCGTTGTTGTCTTTATTGAAGTCGATTCACCGCTGCTCATCATCACCACTCGCAAGGTTCCCTCTCTCCCACCTTCGGTTGTTCTCTTCGCAAGGTAATTTTGGTCTCTCTCTATTGTATTTCACATTCAGAGGAAATAGGTTCTGCTTTCGCTGCTGCTCATCATCACCACTCGCAAGGTTCGATTTCTACGGAGCGTTCTTTTTTCACATTGAATCCACAATTAGGGTTTTGCTTTGTCAATTTTCTTCAGATCTAACAGTAATTTGTATCCCGAACCACTCGATTCAACAGATCGAAGTCATGATCTGCTCCAAAAATTGTTCATTTTTCCCTAAATCTAGTACTTTATCTCAAAAAATTGTTCCTTTATGTGCATGTATGTTTGACTTTGTCTTCGATTGCATTATCTTCTACATTTATTGTCTTATTTTTTATCTGCATTGGAAGGCTACAATTGAAGTCAACTGAATTCTGGCTCTCTGTCTTCGATTGCATTATCTCCTACATTTATTGTCTCTGTAATGTTTTTTAGGGCTAAGGTTGAATTGAATTATCTGCATTGGAAGGCTACAATTGAAGTCAATTGAATTCTGTTTGATGTAAATTTAAATTTCATTTGAAGGGAAATCACGTTCACGTGTGGTTGCTTTGAATTTAACCTATCGATTTTAGGTGAGTATATTTTACTTGGATTAGCAGATTTGTTGATGTATCTTTTTTAATTGACTAAATTGTTCATGTGTGCTTCAGATCTAACAATAATTTGTATGCCAAACCACTCGATTTAACAGGTTGAAATCACGATCCAGTCCAAAAATTGTTCATTTTCCCCTGGATTTGGTACTTTAAGTATGTTTGTCTCTGTCTTCAATTGCATTATCTCCTACATTTATTTTCTCTGTAATGTTTTTTTTTTATCTGCATTGAAAGGCTACAATCGAAGTCAATTAAATTCTGTTTGATGTGGATTTGAATTTCATTCGAAAGGAAATCACATTCATGTGTGGTTGCTTTGAGTTTAACCTATCAATTTTGGGTGAGCAATTTTATTGGGATCAGTAGATTTGTTGATGTATGTTTTTGAATTGACTGAATTTTTCGTGTATGCTGTGATTGTAGCATTTGTTTGATAGATTTTGAAAAATTGGCTCCCCAATGCCGGCAATGCCACATGGATGGCTAGATGCAACAGAGCAATGCTGCTGTGACAACTGCTCTGTATGATCTCCTTGGCGGAGGGTCCCCGCGCAATGAGGGTCCCGGTTGCGATGCTGGAGATGCAGTCTTGGCACACTGGCTCCAGTTCGCAGGGTTGCAGCATCTGGTCTCACCCTTGGCATCTACCGGAATTGATCATTGCCTCCTACCTAACCTTCTCATATAAGTACCTCTACATTTCAAATTCATTGCTATGCCTGTGTGGTTACTTCATTTTGTTTTTTTTATGGGAATGCAACAATAACTTTTGTCGAAATATGAATTATATGCCTGGTTTTAGTTCTATACTCTATGATTGATGCTTCGTAGTCCCATTTATGCATATTGAAACACAATGCAAGACTAATCTTTATTTATTTCTTATTATTTTTTTAATTTAAATTTTGATCATACTACGTATCTCTGTTAAAGTTTTTCTCAGATTCATTATGGTCGATTAAAATGGAAAATATAGCTATAATTTCATATGCATATTGAAACACAATGCAAGACTAATCTTTATTTATTTCTTATTATTTTTTAAATTTAAATTTTGATCCTACTACGTATCTCTGTTAAATTATAGCGATCCTGGTTCTCCTTCCATTGATTAGTGTAATCCGGACTTGGTTCCGTGGATGTTGGTTGTTGTATTTATCTTGTTTCCGTCCTTCAATGCTTTGTAATTGAGTTATAGGATGTTATGGGCAGGTTTGTTACAAGTTAGGTGTGATTAGGAGCAAATGGTTGCTGTCCAGAATTTTAGTTCTTCGCTCGAGCGAGACTGTTGTCGCTCAAGCGAGCTCTGTGTTTTAGTTCCTTTTCTCGAGCCAGGTTTCCTTCGCTCGAGCGAGAGTTGAGTTTTGTGTCTAGTGGTTCGAGCGAGAAGTCTTGTGCTCGAGCGTGCGTCTGCGTCTCATTTTGACTTGAGAGCTATGCTTCTTGGTTCGAGCGAGCTTTCCTTCGCTCGAGCGAGCGAGGTGTATGTTTTGAGTTTCTTCACTCGAGCGAGCATTCTGTCGCTCGAGCATGCTTCTGGGTTGCAGACCTGAAGCATCACATTGTTGGCTCGAGCGAGGCTTTCTGCACTCGAGCGAGGTTTCTTTGTGTCTGGTCGCTCGAGTGACCACTTCATCGCTTGAGCGAGCCTATGTTATATCAACAGGCAGCAGCGGGGAAACACTTCATTTTATCATCTCTATCTTTTTGCAAACCCTAGATCCAAGCTCCCTCTCTCTCTACACACCTTCTCTCTAGGTTTTCATCTCCTTTTAGTGTGTTTATACCCTAAGCTCTTTGTATAAAAGATAGAGGGTGGTGTGAGCTTTGTTTTAATCTAAAAAATCTTGGATTTGGAGCACTTTGGATTTTGGTCATCTTCTCCTTTGGGCTTCTAATTTTGAGGTAGGGATACCCTACTCCATCTTATGAGTTTTGTCTTTGATTTTGGTCATTTTGATTAGTTGGTGATGATTGGGTAATATTGGGAAAGTTGGGGGTTGTTTTGTAATTTATAAAAGAAGGGGGTTTTCAAATATTGAGACCCATATCTATGTAAAATATTGAGAAGATGGAATTATTGTGGTGTTATTGATGAAAACGAACCTTAGGGTTAATATTGAGGATTTGGGGAAAATGCTCTAATTATAATGATGAATTAATTTGCATAATTAATTTGGGGAATTGTGAAATTGAGTTGAGAATAGTGAAATTGGGGAATTATGGGATTAAATGGTGTAGTTGGATTATTTTATCACTTACCTATGAAAATGTTGACATTATATCTGTTGATGCATTTATTTTCTGTTTAGACATAACTGCTTTGGGCTATCGATGGAGGATAGTCTTGAATGTTGTAGACAATGCATGATGATTAGACGAACTAAAACTAATCAATTGAATGTGCCATCGAATATGGCGGTTGGGATAATACATCAAATTTATGTATTGATTAATCTTGTATATGATATGTGTTTATATACATTGTGTTGTGTGGGAAGAGATAGGGGATGTACTCCATGGTTTAAGGGAAGATAGGGGATGGACTCTTAAACCGGACATTGTTTGGGAGGAGATAGGGGATGTACTCCATTGATACAGTAAATAAGTGTATCTATTGAAGTATTGATATAGAAAATCCGTATATCATATATGAAGTATGGAAGTGTTTTATTTGAGATTGATGCAACAATTATGTGTATCTACTGTGATGTAAGAAGTGTTTAACATGAGTTGTTATCCCAGTTGAAATGGATGTACTATTAGTATGAGATGTAATCTCATTTAAATTA
Source organism: Camellia sinensis (assembly GCF_004153795.1). NCBI lineage: Eukaryota > Viridiplantae > Streptophyta > Magnoliopsida > Ericales > Theaceae > Camellia > Camellia sinensis. Next base: position 508,276 of record NW_021024966.1, read on the forward strand.
TTTGGCCGGTTCTGAGCCACGTTTATTAAATGATTTGATAAGTAAAGGAAAACGGATTGTAACATGGACTTGATAGTCATGGAATTGTATTATGAGATATATTGGTTTATATGTGTTAACCATCTGTCAAATGCCATTATTTAGTCATTGTTCATATTTGGTTTAGTATATCTCTATTGAGCTGTGGCTCACCCTATATGGGACATCATTTTCAGGTACAGATGGTATGCCACCTCCAAGGACATAGCTTGGGAGGCTAGAGGTTGACAGACTTTTTGTGTTATCTTTTGTGTATTACATGTAAATTCAAGCCAAAGGCTTAATATGTATTTGAGTTAGTACTCTCTTCTTGTAACCAAGTTCGGCTTGGAAAGTTGTAAGCCCATAGGGCATTTACTTTTGTTGTTAACGTGTAATGCTTTTGTAACGAATAATCTAATTAATGGAAAGATGTTTATTTCTTATATATCTATGCGTGTCAAGATTGTTGGGTTTTATGTATTATTTTGAGGGCGTGACATAAATTTTTTCTCAGATTCATTATGGTCGATTAAAATGGAAAATATAGCTATCAGTTTCATAATGCTTATTGAAACACAATGCAAGACTAATCTTTATTTATTTCTTATTATTTTTTTAATTTAAATTTTGATTCTACTTCGTATCTCTTTTAAAGTTTTCCTCAAATTCATTATGGTCGATTAAAATGGAAAATATAACTATCAGTTTCCTTTCATTTGATTTGTAAATGCCATCCAGGGAGCGATGCTGGAGACACAGTCATGGTACGTTGGCTCCAGTCCGCCGAGTTGCAGCATCTGGCCTCACCCTTAGCATCTACCGGACTTGATCATCGCCTCCTATCTAACCTTCTCATGCATGTACCTTTACATTTCAAATTCATTGCTATGCATGTTTGGTTGCTTCATTTTGTCTTTTTTATGGGAATGCAACAATAACTTTTGTCGAAATATGAATTATATGACTACTTGTAGTTCTGCACTCTATGATTGATGCTCCGTAGTCTCATTTATGTTGATAAAGTAATGCGTGTTTCACTATATTTGTGCTTCATAATGCATATTGAAACACAATGCATGACTAATCTTTATTTATTTCTTATTTTTTTTAATTTAAATTTTGATCCTACTACGTATCTCTGTTAAAGTTTTTCTTAAAGTTCTCCTAAAATCAATGCACAATTTTTTGTTGAGCTGGAGTGTTGCAAAGAAATTATCAATTCATGTAAGGCTGATGTTTTTATTCTTAATGCTTTGTACATGTGATGGAGACATCGGAATTTGGTGAGGAGAAATAGTTGTAAAGGCTCCATCAATAGAGGAAATCAAGATTCCATCCCTTTTTTTGCTTCTATTTTTTATTTTTTGTACATTCATGTTGTAAGTTGATGATTTAATCTTTTACTCCATTTCCATAGTTCAAAGACCGACTTCTTAATGTCACTTGGAATAATGAAAGTTTTGCAATAATTAAAGTTCAAAATAATTAGTTTTACCAGTATATAATTTATGTTCCTACAATGTTCACCAAATGCTTGATAAATTGTTTCTCTATTTGATGTGTTTATTAATTCATAGGGAATGGAAGGTGAGGGGAGATTAATCAAATGATCAAACTTTTGGTTGAGGAAAAAGTTCCCCTTTGCTAAAATTTTGATTGGGGTGAGGAAAAGGTTTCCCTTTGCTTGACTGGGTTAAGTTTATGAATTTATCTATTTTTTGGATGATGTTCTCTTTGCTAATTATTTTTATTATTATTTATGGTATTTGGGAAAGACAAAAAATTAGTAGTTTTTTGCTTTTTTGTTTGCATTACTTCTAAATAGTTTGAATGCTCTCAATTGGATCTTAGTTGTGAGTCTACGAAATATTTCTTTTGAGATTGTGGTTTGAAGATTTTTGAAATGGATGCTCCTTGCATTGTGGTGTCAAAGATATCCATAGAGGTTATCAAAGAAAGAGCATTTTTCTTGGTCAGTATATCTCTCCTTTTTTTTTCCCCCTCTATATAGATGTGTCTTTGAAACATTTTTTTTGATATATAGTAGTTTTCCGGGCGAACCCCACGTGTCTGGGTGCATAAAATATTTGCTACATAGATTAAAAAACAGAGAGGGTGTGTGGGTGTGGGATGATGGGGAGTAGAGACAGAGGGAGGCAAAAAGTGCAGATAAATGAATAAAATGGTGTGAGACAAATTGCTTCTTGAAAAGTTATCTACCTAAGTGCTGAATTCCATGTCTCTAAAAGACTGACATGCTTGAGCTTAGAAATTAAATATATTTGCTGAATGTGCTTGATGATGGAGGGAGTCATTTAGAAACATTATTGTTTGATAAAATCTAATAATCTGTTTAGAACTTTCAATTAGTGCTTGATGATTTTTTGCTTTTGCAACTATTATAGATAGTGCTTGTTTTTATGAGATTGGTGTAATCCATAGAGATATATGCTTGATTGGAGGGTTAGTTGATTGCCTAAAGGGGGGTGGTTTTGTTGATTAAGGTTTAGTTTCTATTGTTTTTTTTACTTTCTATTTTTCTTTTTCTCTGTAATTGGTTTATTAACTAAGCTTTACCAAGAGGGAAGTGTAATATGAAGAGTCTGAGACTTAAGCGTTGGAAAGTGCAATGAGTGCTGTAACTAATTAATACTACAATATCACTGAGACTTGATTGTAATATGTTCATGAGTTTGCTAATCATACATTTTATTTAACTAATTGATACATTTTTCTTGCTACATTTTGGGCTTTCATATACTTTAATTTTGCACAATGGGAGTGAGTGACAGTGCACGATTTTTCTTTCCATGCCTTTTCTTTTTAAACATTATATGAGAGATGGTTTGTTAATATTGCACTTACTGAGATTATATTCTTTTTGAATTTCAGCTGAAGTTCAAATGAGGCCAACCTCCTCAATTAGAACAAGAAAGATTGATAGCTTGGATAAGAATAACAGTGATACTATAAGAAAGGAACAAATGTTTTCTGAAATTATTTTGTGAATAAATTTTTCATGTACTTGTAGACATCCCATTTTTGACTGTCCTCAAGACTTGGACGTCACCGTTTGAACACTCGGTGATCCTCCTTGTTTGTGATTGTCTTGAGTTCCTGGAGGCCTCGGCTGTGCGCCTTGCCTCAGAATCTCTCGGCTCGACTGCTTTGTGTCCGGTTTTGCACCAAGAGCTTGTGGATGTGTTCATGAGGAAAGGGGGGAGCCTGTCGACCAAGTCTCCTGCCCACCGGCCACCTTGATTTTCAATCAGCCAAATGTGATGGCCGGCCGGCCAATTTGACTGCCGGTTGACCACTTTGATGGCCGGCCGGCCAAATGTGGTTTTCAACAGATATCTCTGTAGACAGCTGGCAGCTGTCATTCCAGGCCATACCCCAGCCCATGCCTGGACGTGGGAGTTCTGAGGGGGGGCTGCAGATTGATATATTTATATCAATCAAGCTCTCTCAAAAGGGATACAAGAAAGAAAAAGAGAGGGACAACTTAAAAGAAGAAAAAAACATTTTCCTCTCTCTAAAATTCTCAACTCTCTCCCTATCTCTCTCTTCCAAACCCTTCAAACCTTAAGGTTCTTCCCCCCCCTTTACACTACCACTCATAGCCTACAACCTCCATACTCCATTCCAGCAACTTGAGGCTGATTTCCAGAGGCTAGAAGCTCATTTCCTTGGACCAAAAGCTGCTGTGTTGTTGTTCTACAAGGGTAAGCTCCTATGTTCCCCTTTTTTGCACTATTTTGCTCTATGTTTTAGCTCATTTTTCTTACATTTTTGGGCTCCGACCCAAACTATAAATAGTCATATTTTGAGCTCATCTTCATGTTTGATCAAGGGTTTTTCTCTGTTTGAGGTCTCCTCATCCCCCTTTGTGTTTAAACTCTCTTTTAGGCCTTTTTTTTGCATGATATCTTAGGCTTATTTGTGAGCTGTTCTGGACTTGGTCATAAACTTTAAAGTGCTTCATTTTGAGCCCCTCTTCAACTTTGTTGAAGGGATCTTCACTTTTTGAGGCCAGCTGCTACCTCTTGTCTCCTATTTCTCTTTTTAGGGCCATTTTTACATGCTATTTTAGCCCTACTTGTGAATATTTTTGAGGTTTTCTATAAACTAAAAAAAGTCAGGTTTTGGCCTCCTCTTTGAGTTTGATTAGGCCACTTTTCTGTTTGGAGTCATGTCCTTCCTTACATGCCTTATTTCTTCATGCTTTGAGCCATATTTGTGAGCACTTGCATTGGCCATGGTTTGGCCTCTTAGCCACTGAAATCCAGTGGATTTTTAGTGGCTTAGGTGTGCTCTTGAAGGCCAAAATCAGAGGGGGGTGACCCCCTCTCTCCTTCTCTTGTTTGGTGGCCTTATTGGCCTTCCAAAGAGACCCTATCTTGCATGCTTTGAAGTCCCTTTTCATGGCTAATTTGGTGAGTTTTGGGACCATCATATTTGATTTTCAGAGTTGATTTGGCTATGCTAAGTGTCCATCTTGTATGTGCTTAAGAATCCCTTGCATAGCCCTCTAAAGGAGCTCATCATTTTTGCATGTGTTGGCTTCATTTCAGTGGTTATTTGGGCCTATTTTCACATGTTTTGTTTACTGATTTTTGCTGGTTTGGTGAGATTCGATATGATTCACACACTTGCCATGTAAACCGTGTTTGCTAGTCAAAGTTGCATGCTACTTTAGTCCATCTTGCTAGCACTTTTTGGCCATGCTTTGAACTAGAAATGTTCATATTTTGGGACTGCCTTGGTTCTGTCTTCATGCTTCATGATCAAATAATGCATGCTTTGTATAGCTATAAGTCATTCTATGTGCCTAGTTTCGAGTTTCGGGGTTCATCTCATGTATCGGGTGCCATTTTTTTCCATGTTTTGGGGCTGTTTAGCATCATACTTCAGTGCTGAAACATATGCTGTTGTATGCCATAATTCATCCTTTCAATGCCTTTGTGGAGTTGTGTTTTGTGCCTTAGACTCGGGGCCATTGCATTGTGCATGTTTGCATGCATCTTGGTTGCCTCATTTTCATCACATGGCCACTGATTTTGGCATGCTTGCGAGCTATCCATGTTAGTTTAAGTCCATCATCGCATGTTGTTGCATGCCATGTTTGCTTACATGTTTAGGTTGCGTGCCTAGTATACATTGCTCATTTGGCTTCAATATGGATAACCCCCAGCCACTTTTTGGCGTCGGCAGCCACCTACCGGCCATCAATTTAGCCGACCGGCCAGTAAAAATAGCCGACCGACCAAATAAGTAGCCGACCGACCATTTATTTGGCCGATGGCCTCCTTTTCTGGCCGGTACCACCTTTTTGACTCTTGCAGGCATGGTGCATTCCAGCTGTGCCAGCTGGGGTGCATAGACCCTGCCCCCATACGCGTGTGTGGCTGTTTTGGCCCCTTTGCACCCTTTTTGATCCAAACTTCCTCTAGTTCATTTTGTCTTACATGCACCGATCTCGGCGCATCATTCAAACTACATCGTATCTCAATACACTTCTTTGAATACGTGTATCAATCGTTTCATTTCATATGCCATCTTAGATAGCCGAGCCTATTTAGTTGCATTTTTCATGTGTTGCATTAGGCATTCTGTATAGTTAGGATCATGCATATATCGTTTCTCCGAGAGTTGCTGGTTTTTATGAGATTGGTGTAATCCATAGAGCATATATGCTTGATGGAGGGTTAGTTGATTGCCTAAAGGGGGGTGGTTTTGTTGATTAAGGTTTAGTTTCTATTGTTTTTTTACTTTCTATTTTTCTTTTCTCTGTAATTGTTTATTAACTAAGCTTTACCAAGAGGGAAGTGTAATATGAAGAGTCTGAGACTTAACGTTGGAAAGTGCAATGAGTGCTGTAACTAATTAATACTACAATATCACTGAGACTTGATTGTAATATGTTCATGAGTTTGCTAATCATACATTTTATTTAACTAATTGATACATTTTTCTTGCTACATTTTGGGCTTTCATATTACTTTAATTTTGCACAATGGGAGTGAGTGACAGTGCACGATTTTTCTTTCCATGCCTTTTCTTTTTAAACATTATATGAGAGATGGTTTGTTAATATTGCACCTTACTGAGATTATATTCTTTTTGAATTTCAGCTGAAGTTCAAATGAGGCCAACCTCCTCAATTAGAACAAGAAAGATTGATAGCTTGGATAAGAATAACAGTGATACTATAAGAAGGAACAAATGTTTTCTGAAATTATTTTGTGAATAAATTTTTCATGTACTTGTAGACACCCATTTTTGACCTGTCCTCAAGACTTGGACGTCACGTTTGAACACTCGGTGATCCTCTTGTTTGTGATTTTCTTGAGTTCCTGGAGGCCTCGGCTGTGCGCCTTGCCTCAGAATCTCTCGCGCTCGACTGCTTTGTGTCCGGTTTTGCACCAAGAGCTTGTGGATGTGTTCATGAAAAGGGGGGAGCCTGTCGACCAAGTCTCCTCCACCGGCCACCTTGATTTTCAATCGCCAAATGTGATGGCCGGCCGGCCAATTTGACTGCCGGTTGACACACTTGATGGCCGGCCGCAAATGTGGTTTTCAACAGATATCTCTGTAGACAGCTGGCAGCTGTCATTCCAGGCCATACCCCAGCCCATGCCTGACGTGGGAGTTCTGAGGGGGGGCTGCAGATTGATATATTTATATCAATCAAGCTCTCTCAAAAGGGATACAAGAAAGAAAAAGAGGGACAACTTAAAGAGAGAAAAAACATTTTTCCTCTCTCTAAAATTCTCAACTCTCTCTCTATCTCTCTCTTCCAAACCCTTCAAACCTTAAGGTTCTCCCCCCCCCTTTACACTACCACTCATAGCCTACAACCTCCATACTCCATTCCAGCAACTTGAGGCTGATTTCCACGAGGCTAGAAGCTCATTTCCTTGGACCAAAAGCTGCTGTGTTGTTGTTCTACAAGGGAAGCTCCTATGTTCCCCTTTTTTGCACTATTTTGCTCTATGTTTTAGCTCATTTTTCTTACATTTTTGGGCTCCGACCCAAACTAGAAAATAGTCATATTTTGAGCTCATCTTCATGTTTGATCAAGGGTTTTCTCTGTTTGAGGTCTCCTCTCCCCCCTTTGTGTTTAAACTCCCTTTTAGGCCTTTTTTTTGCATGATATCTTAGGCTTATTTGTGAGCTGTTTGGACTTGGTCATAACTTTAAAGTGCTTCATTTTGAGGCCCCTCTTCAACTTTGTTGAAGGGATCTTCACTGTTTGAGGCCAGCTGCTACCTCTTGTCTCCTATTTCTCTTTTTAGGGCCATTTTTACATGCTATTTTAGCCCTACTTGTGAATATTTTTGAGGTTTTCTAAAACTAAAAAAAGTCAGTTTTTGGCCTCCTCTTTGAGTTTGATTAGGCCACTTTTCTGTTTGGAGTCATGTCCTTCCTTACATGCCTTATTCTTTCATGCTTTGAGCCATATTTGTGAGCACTTGCATTGGCCATGGTTTGGCCTCTTAGCCACTGAAATCCAGTGGATTTTTAGTGGTTAGGTGTGCTCTTGAAGGCCAAAATCAGAGGGGGGTGACCCCCCTCTTCCTTCTCTTGTTTGGTGGCCTTATTGGCCTTCCAAAGAGACCTATCTTGCATGCTTTGAAGTCCCTTCAGGATAATTTGGTGAGTTTTGGGACCATCATATTTGATTTTCAGAGTTGATTTGGCTATGCTAAGTGTCCATCTTGTATGTGCTTAAGAATCCCTTGCATAGCCCTCTAAAGGAGCTCATCATTTTTGCATGTGTTGGCTTCATTTCAGTGGTTATTTGGGCCTATTTTCACATGTTTTTGTTACTGATTTTGCTGGTTTGGTGAGATTCCATATGCTTCACACACTTGCCATGTAAACCATGTTTGCTAGTCAAAGTTGCATGCTACTTTAGTCCATCTTGCTAGCACTTTTTGGCCATGCTTTGAACTAGAATTTCATATTTTGGGACTGCCTTAGTTCTGTCTTCATGCTTCATGATCAAATAATCATGCTTTGTATAGCTATAAGTCATTCTGTGTGCCTATTTCGAGTTTCGGGTTCATCTCATCATCGGGTGCCATTTTTTTCCATGTTTTGGTGTTTAGCATCATACTTCAGTGCTGAAACATATGCTGTTGTATGCCATAATTCATCATTTCAATGCCTTTGGGAGTTGTGTTTTGTGCCTTAGACTCGGGGCCATTGCATTGTGCATGTTTGCATGCATCTTGGTTACTCATTTTCATCACATGGCCACTGATTTTGGCATGCTCGCGAGCTATCCATATTAGTTTAAGTCCATCATCGCTTATTGTTGCATGCCATGTTTGCTTACATGTTTAGGTTGCTGCCTAGTATACATTGTTCATTTGTATGTTCATGTTGCATACTTAGCCTCCATGCCTAGGTTGCATTTCATTGAGCATGCATCCCTTGCCTCTTGATCAACCATGATAGGGGTTGGGGCCCTTTGAATGTGTTTGTGCTTGCATTTCATTTGATATCGAAGTTGCACACTTGGCTTTGGGCCATCATGCATTGAAATGCGTGATTGATGGCCCGAAGGTCGAGGGCCATGCTCCCTTGAGTCCATTGCATGATAGGGAGTGTGTGTCATGCTCACATTTGTTTGAAAATTCCATGCCATACACTGCTTGCCCTCTGCTGCTGCCAGCTGCAGGTTTCAGCAGGAAGAATTGGCCGGCCAGAGTTGGGTGCCGACCGCAAAACATTTTTGGCCGATAGCTTATTAGTGGGGTGATCATCCCTTCGGCCAGTGGCGTTTCTACTTGGTCGGTGATACCCCCCAGCATCCAAAGAGCATATCCCTGGGCTTGCAAGTCCCTTCCAGAGGAGAGCAGATGTAGGCTGCATGGTAGGATTTGGGGGGGTGTAGTCTCTGTGATGGTCTAGAGAGTGCGGTGTACGGGTACTGGGAGAGGTAGTGTGACGAGAGTTATACCCGGGGCGGGGGTTAGCTTATTTCAGTGGGTGATCATCCCTCGGCCAGTCGGCGGTTTCTACTTGGTCGGGGATACCCCCCCAGCATACCAAAGAGCATAATCCCTGGGCTTTGGCAAGTTCCTCAGAGGAGCAAGGCAGTGTAAAACAGAGCAACAGTGGCATGTACGGATTTTGGGGCACAAGACGAGAGTCAATAGACACATGGGCCTTCATCCAGCTCGGCATTCTCGAGCAGGGGCTGTCCACTTTAATCTTTGTTTTTTAATTTGTTATGGATTAAATTGGAAATTCTATATAACTAATTAGCACCTCGATGAATTGGATGATGCATATTCTATGTCGTGACCCTGTATATCTAGTTTATCAATCGAACCTACTCGATTGAGGTAATTGGTGTAATAATGATCGCTGTGAGTGTTGTGTTATGTCTTCCGAACCCCTACGTCTCCCCTTGTGCTTTCCCTTGTATTACCCGCTTATGATGGGTAGACTAGGGCATATTTAAATTAGCATACCTTATGCATGCATGCGCTATTCATACATTTGGCTTGCAACACCAGCTCGGCACATATTGCT
>NW_021024966.1:517895-570887 GCF_004153795.1 Camellia sinensis
GTTTCTATTTTGGCTTGGAGTACTCAGTAAGCATTTATGCTTTAGCATACCGCATGCTGTGAGTGTTGCCATAACAGCATGATACCATGAGGCTAGCTGCTTATGTGATATAACTGCTTGAATGCTGTGGATGGAGGTTGAATTACCTAAATTGGGATAATGCATTAAAACTGTGAGTTTTAAGCCCACTAGATAGTGGCAAAACCATCTTTTCTAAAGCCCACTTGAGGGTGGCAAACCTGCATTTCAGCCTACTTGCGAGTAGCAAACCATTTTCAAAACAAGCATGAAATTTTTGTTCCAATTTAGGTGATTTGGTCTATACTGTTTGATGTGCGCATAACATAGTAATTCTAGGCTAATAACCAGAATAAGACACATAACGTTTTAAAAACGGATATCACGGTTAGTAGAAGCCGATCTTAGGATCGGGCGGAGAGGGTGCTCATAGCTGACCTTCCCCAATCGTACCCAAGCTCCTGAGCCGAGGCAACTTTGGTGATGACGGACACGTGGCCTTTGGCACCGAGTCAGGGTTTCCTAAATTCCCAAAAAAAATATTTAGGTGGCGACTCTATATCTGGCAAAGCAGTCCATGTTTGGCACTTTTTCTAAAAATCTGTTTTCTCAAAACGATTTGCCGGATGTGGACTCTTTGGTTCAGGTTTAGAACCGTGACAATTTGAGAGTCGAACTATAGTGAGCTCAAAACGAATAGAACGGGGGGACTCATCCTCCCGGGCATTCGGAACGTCTACAATACTACATAAAAGATTGGAAGGAGAAGATTAATCCCAACATTGTTTCCACCGTGCCTTTAGGCACGGCATACACTAGTAATATATATTAGTAAATACCACCAAATATGTAATCACAATTATGTACTAAATTTATTTACATAGGTCAAGATGTTAAATCATTACAATAATCAAAAAGATAGAAATAGGGTCGTATTGTTTTATCATTTAACAAATCTAGATAATAAAATATATAACCAAACCAAATCAAACTAAATCCTAAGTTCCATCAAATGAGTCTATTAAATTAATCATTTTTTTCCGCTCAACTCTATTAATGGCCATTTGGTTAGTCAAATTAAAAGATTCATATCTTTATTTACTACACTAGCCCACTTCAATCTAGGTCTGCCCCTTCCCTTAACACTTTTATCTACTATCACTGTATTGTATCTCTTCATTACTGCTCTATTGGTCTCCGTTGTATATGATCAAACCATCTCAATCTATCTCTCTCAATTATCTTCTATTGGTACCACTCTTACCCATTCACGAATATACTCATTCCTAGCTTTATCTTTTCAAGTCTGCCACACATCCACCTTAGCATCTCATCTCAGCAGCACTCATCTTATTTACATGTTGTTTCTTAGTTGCCCAACATTCCGTTTCATACAACATTGCTGTCCAATAGGTGTTCTATAGAATTTTTATTTAGTCTAGTGGGTACTTGTGTATTCACACAGTACCTCAGACACACTCCTCTACTTAAGCTACCTTACTTTAATTCTGTAGACCACATCAACTCTAATCTCCCAAGCCGTTGAGAAAATTAATTTAAATAACAAAAATGTCCACTCTTAGGTAGTTCTTCATTCTCAATCTTCACTCATCCTCTGCTTCCATTGTTACTATTACTAAAATTACGCTCCATGTACTTTATCTTAGTTCTTTATTCTTAAATCCTTTAGATTCAAGTGCTTCATTCCAAATCTCCAACTTAGTGTTAACTCCTTTTTTAACTTATCCACTAGCACGATATCATTCGTAAAAAGCATCACCATGGCACATCATCCTGAATATTTTTTGTCAACTCATTCATAGCTAAAGAAAAAAAGATAAGGACTTAAGGTTGATCTTTGGTATAACCCCATAGTAATTGGAAATTCACTTGTCTCTCCAACTGGTGATCTAATAGTGATCCCACATCTTTATACATGTCCCTAATCATACAATGTAGCCTTTTCCACCATTTTCTTCTCTAACACCCACCAGAGTATATCCCGAAGCACTTTATTATATGCTTTCTCAAGATCGATAAAAGTCATATGAACGGCTATTTTCTTCTCTCTATACTTTTCTATTACTCTCGTCAAAAGATAGATTGCTTTCATTGTTGACTACTGGGCATAATCCAAATTGATTATTTGACACCTCTGTTGTAACACTTTGTACTTTAGAACTAGTGGGATTGCTCTTGACACTATTATATTTGTATTTGGAGCCTCTTTGGTTCATTTTGGGATATTGATTGAGCTAGTATCGATAATGGTAAAGTAAGACTAAACCAAAACATTGATTGGATATTGTCATATGAGTAACCTTTACTTTTTTGCCCTTTTCTTTCCACACTTTGAATTTGGATGTGAGGCTAAAACCGTTGGAAAGCTTGTTTCTGAGGCTTGATTTGGATACAAAACGACTAAAACGGAGTCCGGACAAAAGGAGTTATGCCTATTTGGAAATTGAGTACCCGTGTTAGAGCTAGTGTGCTAGAGCGACTTTTGGTCCTCTAGCGGTCTGCATGAATTTCAGAGATTCTGGGAGCTTTTTCACCGCTCGAGCCAAGCTTTGGTTCTTGAGCAGTTTTACAATTACTAGGCTTTTTTAAGTGAGTGGCCCAAAATCATTATTTCTTCTCTTCATCTTCTCTCTCTCTCTCTCTTCCATACCCAAACCCTAGAGCTCCGAAAACATTGATTTCTCCAAATTTTCCCTTGAATCTATCCTAGATCCTTCAAGAAAATTGAGAACAAGGCTATTTCAAGATATCTACTGATTGTTTCACATTTTCGTTGAAATTTCAAGTGGTTCCCATCTTAAAGCTTCCATTCTTGAGGTAGGGGTATCTTAACTTATTATATCTTTAATTTGAGAACCACATATGATAAATTTCATTAGATATTCACCTTTGTAGAATATATATATATAATATTATATGTTGTATATATGTATGATGTGTTTGCTAATAAATGATTTGGAAGGATGTGGGCAATAGTTCATGATTATGATGGAATGATGTCTATTATTGAGGATTATGGTTGTTGATGATAAAAATTAGTCTCTAATTCATGAATGAGTGAAAACTCCTAATTTTTTACAAACCCTAGTTTTTGAAACTTGTTCAATAAAAGGGGTTTTGCTCAATCAATTTTAAAACATGAAATTGAGCATGGTTATTCAACTTTGAGGTAAATATGAATTACTGGTTGTTATGATATCAATGTGTGTATGAATGGTTGGAAGAGTAAAGAGGGGGTTTTGCTCAGATTGGCCTTTAGAACCTAAAATTAATTATATGTACGTGACTTTAATGTTAAAAAGTTGGACTTTGAGATTTTTACACCAAAACTAGAGATGATGCTTGGTTATGAATTGAGAAGTCTTCTCATTTTGACATGTGAACTATTCAATTGTTGTTGCATTGAAATCATCTTAGGGAAAAAATGAAGACTTGCAAAATTCATGCACATATGCATTAATTAAATTTCTTTATAATACAATAATGGTGTGAATAGTGGAACATTGAAAGGGGTAAATAGTCTATGAGTCAAGTAATGAGTTTGGTTGGTTTGAGTTGTGTATTGTATTGTTACTGTGCGGGGAGTCACGGTGCCAATTGCCTCATCTGCGCATATCATTGGACGAATGTGGAAAATGTTTTTGGGTGTCCACGAGCATGCCGTTTCGGAGTTGGCAAAGTATGGAAAATTGGTTTTGGGTTGTCTACAAGGCCGCACCAATTTCAATTTGAGTTGACAAAATGTGAGAAAAACATTGTTTTGGAAGAAATGTTTTGGGCTGCAATTCGGCAAATACGGAAAGGAAAAAATGTTTTGGGTGGCCATGCGCCCGCCGTTTTTGGATGCCGGCATAATTTTGAGACTTATTTTTTCTAATTGTACAAAATCTATATTCTATGTATGTAGTTTTAATATTATGCTCTACTGGAATGTCAATGTATATTTACTGCCCTCTAAATTAATCAGGAAATGCTAATTTAAAATTTTACATGTCTTATTTTATACTCATTGCATAAACGTTATTTATACGCATACATATATCAAAATTTAACCAAATATGTTTTGCATTGCATGATCATGTTGTATTTCTAATTAATTACTATATATATGATAAAAACATACTTCCTACTGAGCATTCTTTCTCACCGTCAGAAAACTAATCATTTTTAGGAAATGAAGTTGGAAAAAAGCCAGTCTTTAAATGATTTACATTGGAAAAGCAATTTGGATGAAGCAGAAATGATCACGTTGTGAGAGTTTGTGTTGAAGCTCTTGGGGTTTATTTTTAGTAAACTTCTTAGTTTTTGAACTGTTGTATTTTAGCCATGGGGTGTAAATTAACTGTATTGAAATTTTGAGAATAGTCCAATGGAGCAAAGATAGTGTTATTGATTTGGATATTAATTTTCTTTATTCTAGTCTATCTTGTATCTATGTGAATTGACATAGGGAATAGGGATCTTGGGAGGTGTTCTTCTTGGGCATACACTGTCATGATCTCGGCAATCGACATATCCATCAATTTCTCTCCACAACCTTTAATATATTACACAGTGTTCAGTCTTGATTCTTCTATAGTTATTATAATTCTACGACATCCATTATTCTTTATAGATTGGCACAAAATATTCTTCTTTCACTTCTCTAAGCATTTTTCCTTAATCAATAACATGCTTGCTTAAATAACCTAGTTAATCAAACAACCTCCTTTGTACCTCAAACATTTCTCAAGCTTCAATAGTCTAAAAACCCTTATTCAATTTCATCTTTTTAAGTGCAATCTCCACTTCAAAGTTCCTAATCATAAGATAGAACCTGTAATCTAATTTTTCTTATTACTGGCTTACATCCTCTCTTCTTTGACTCTTCCTCCATGTGTCTTTCATTTAACACTTCTCTAAAAGTAGGTTCTTTCTCAACCTTTTCGTAATCTCTTCATTCCTTCACTCAACACCTTTGAGGAGTTCTCACTTTTAAGTACTTGAACCTAATTAAAATATCTTGTTTTTTTTCTCTCTATCTTAGCAAGTTTGTATATTCTCTTATTCTCTCTTTCTACATCAGTCTAGTGTATAGGTCATCTTAGGCTTTCAAACTTAGCTCTCTTTATTACTTGCTTTTGTCCTTCTTATTAGCCAATCGTATCTCTTATAGGTTTCTTCAATTCTATCACTTTGTTGCCAACTTTTTAAGCACTCTTTGTTTTTCTTTAACTTACCCCCGCTAACCTCGATCCATCCACACAATTCATTTAGAGTGTTGGTCCTTTCCTTTGGACTTCCAAGGAGCCTTCCTACAGATCTTTGAATGACAAGTGTGCACCATTGAATTCCAGCAATAGTGATAGATCATCTTTCCGAAGTCCAAGTTACCTTCTTATCATTTTATTCGTTAAATATTTATCGTATTCCCCTTTTACTCCCCCTCTCGTTCTATGATACCACTATCGCTTCCTAGCTTGGTCTGCCTCTTTAAGCATAGAAGTAAGTATCAAATCCTATGTTAGACAATCAAGTTCTCTCCAAGATCACTTGTAGTCACTGCATTTTAAACCGTCCACTTTTTTTAATAAGAAAGTAATCTATTTGGCTCCTAATGTGACCACCGCACTTTAAAGTTATTAATGGCCTCATCTATTTCCTAATGCATAATTTGTAACGACCCTGATCTATAATTAGACTTAATCCATAATTAAGAAATGCTAATGTAGTTTCAGAATGAGAATTAGATTTTAATTGTGCATTTTTAGTGTGTTTTGCATTGCTACATGTTAGCCGTAGGAATATCTATTTAGCAATTCTGCTTCGCTTTGTTTAATTGAAGGCCTTAAAAACATCTGAACATGAAACCAAACTAGGTCAACATGTTATTTGAATTTTTAGAATTTATGGCAAGTTTAATTAAAGTTTGAATTCAGAATCCAAATAATTAGAATAAGTTAATTATAAGTTGAATTAAACCTAGTTTTTAATCAAACAATTAATTAGTCTAAGCTTAATGAGGCCAATGAAAATAAGGACTAATGTGGGCTTTCCAAAATACATTGATACACACATTTTATTCATCTTTTGAGCCTCAAAACTGTGTGAAGAGAACAGGGAGAAGAGAGAGAGAGAGATTAAATTTCTAAGCTAGGAGAAGAAATATTGGAAGAAACATGGAGATTTGACTTGCTAGCTCAAGAAGTTACTAGCTCAAGGAGTCCAATTGAGAGTGAAGTAAGGGGAATTCAACTTTTAACTTTTGTGTTTGAATCACCAATTGAAAGAGATTCACGAGGGGAACTCAAAGATTAAATACTTGGAATTGACTTAGAATGTTAAAGATGAGAATCACTCATGCATGATGCATAATTCACCAAGTTTTTGAGTTTGAATTTCCAAATACTCAACATGCATGGGATAATCTTTATGCTAAGTTTGAAACATGTTTTAATACTTTTCACTCAATGAATCCATGTTTTAGAAGTTTTTGAATTCATATCATTAGCATGCATGCAGTATTTTATCACAATGTTGAAGTTAATTTAATTTCAACTTGGTTTTTGGAAATTCATCATGTTCTATGTCATTTTGTCCTTAATTGATCATGTTTGTCAAATAAAGAACTTAGATTATTACTGTATGTTCCTAACATGTAGAAGAAGAGCATAGTTGTGAATTCTGATAATGAAGAATTGACTTACTTTTGGGCTTTTGATTTTGAGAATTGACCTTCATGTCATTGTTGTGTAGGTCACGCGCCAATCTATCCGTCTGATCTGTCGAATTCATCTATTCTGCTTCTAGTGCTATCGTGTGAGTAACAAGCTTGTAAAGATAATGGTTTCAAGTATAAGTATTTTCTGATGGATTATGATAAGCTTTATGTTTTGAAATGACATTTCTTGTAAAAAATAGATGAATGAATATCCAATTTTCTGAAATGTATCATGGCATCCTTAGCATCATGTGAATCTGTTATCTATTATCTGTTACCTGGTACCAAGAGATCTTTGTAGGTTCCATTCATGACAACTATCTGTGATCTATATTGATGTTAACATTATGTACAAACTGATTCTAATATGACAAGGTCCTTAATTGATTATACATGTCTGTATATGAAGTCTTTATGACCAATGTTATGGCCCTCAAAATTTAACACAATATTAGGATTTATCAATTTCATTAACGTCATCTTTTATTCCAATCAACTTCTCAAATGTTTAACAGTATATATGAGACATAAAATCTCAACATAGGCATACCATCAATTCCTATAATGGATATTCATTAAAACTTCTTGAGAGTTTACAAAAAAAAATGTCTTAATACGGTTATACATTCAACATTCTTAGAAATTGAATCTATAGCATGCTAGCATGAGAAGTCACAGTACGAATTAATGCCCTCAAGGGCTACAATTTCCAAGGCTCAACGCCCGGTTACACACCAAAATAATTTTTCAAATCCATACATGTAAAGGCCCTTGGCTTGTCAAAATAATTACAACAAAAGAAAGAGCCTTGTGCTCTCAAAATGTATTCGACGCCTTATCGGCGGATACCATATCATTTCCTATACAAAATCCTATAGGCCCCGTTTTGTTTCAAGAGTAGAACGGAGGGATTAATAGTGAGGAGGATTTAAATAAAATTGTGTTGTGTTTGATGATAGGTAGTTAGAATTGTTAATTATTTTATATTAAAGATAATAAAAAAATATAAAAAAATTAAACATTAATATTTTAAAAAAAATTTCCAATATAAAAAAATAAAAAAAATTTCTAATCCCTCACTATTTTCTAATACCATCTTCACCTCCTCCATCTCTTAGCATTTCAAATCCAATTTGAATACATGTTACTTGTGTTGATTGAAGGACTTCGTAAAGACTAGCCGAGCCTACTCTAGTGACATTCCGTATGCGTTGCATTAGGCATTTAAACATGGACTTGGATCATGCATGATTGCTAACATGTTCTTGTTTTGGCTTGGAGTACTTGGTAAGCATTTATGCTTTAGCATACTGCATGCGTGTGAGTGTTGCCATAACAGCATGATTACCATGAGGCTAGCTGCTTATGTGATATAACTGCTTGAATGCCTGTGGATGGAGGTTGAATTACCTAAATTGGGATAATGCATTAAAACTGTGAGTTTTAAGCCCACTAGATAGTGGCAAAACCATCTTTTCTAAAGCCCACTTGAGGGTGGCAAAACCTGCATTTCAGCCTACTTGCGAGTAGCAAACCATTTTCAAAACAAGCATGAAATGTTTTGTTCCAATTTAGGTGATTTGGTCTATACTTGTTTGATGTGCGCATAACATAGTAATTCTAGGCTAATAACCAGAATAAGAACACATAACGTTTTTAAAAACGGATATCACGGTTAGTAGAAGCCGATCTTAGGATCGGGCGAGAGGGGGTGCTCATAGCTGACCTTCCCCAATCGTACCCAAGCTCCTGAGCCGAGGCAACTTTGGTGATGACGGACACGTGGCCTTTGGCACCGAGTCAGGGTTTCCTAAATTTCCCAAAAGAAAATATTTAGGTGGCGACTCTATATCTGGCAAAGCAGTCCATGTTTGGCACTTTTTTCTAAAAATCTGTTTTCTCAAAACGATTTGCCGGATGTGGACTCTTTGGTTCAGGTTTAGAACCGTGACAATTTGAGAGTTCGAACTATAGTGAGCTCAAAACGAATAGAACGGGGGGACTCATCCTCCCGGGGCATTCGGAACGTCTACAATACTACATAAAAGATTGGACAGGAGAAGATTAATCCCAACATTGTTTCCACCGTGCCTTTAGGCACGGGCATACACTAGTATGTATATATTAGTAAATACCACCAAATATGTAATCACTAATTATGTACTAAATTTATTTACATAGGTCAAGATGTTAAATCATTACAATAATCAAAAAGATAGAAATAGGGTCGTATTGCTTTTATCATTTAACAAAATCTAGATAATAAAATATAATAACCAAACCAAATCAAACTAAATCCTAAGTTCCATCAAATTGAGTCTATTAAATTAATCATTTTTTCTCGCTCAACTCTATTAATGGCCATTTGGTTAGTCAAATTAAGAAGATTCATATCTTTATTTACTACACTAGCCCACTTCAATCTAGGTCTGCCCCTTCCCTTAACACTTTTATCTACTATCACTGTATTGTATCTCTTCATTACTGCCTCTATTGGTCTCCGTTGTATATGATCAAACCATCTCAATCTATTCTCTCTCAACTTATCTTCTATTGGTACCACTCTTACCCATTCACGAATATACTCATTCCTAGCTTTATCTTTTCAAGTCTTGCCACACATCCACCTTAGCATCTTCATCTCAGCAGCACTCATCTTATTTACATGTTGTTTCTTAGTTGCCCAACATTCCGTTTCATACAACATTGCTGGTCCAATAGGTGTTCTATAGAATTTTTATTTTAGTCTAGTGGGTACTTGTTTATCACACAGTACCTCAGACACACTCCTCTACTTAAGCTACCTTACTTTAATTCTGTAGACCACATCAACTCTAATCTCCCAAGCCGTTGAGAAAATTAATTTTAAATAACAAAAATGTCCACTCTTAGGTAGTTCTTCATTCTCAATCTTCACTCATCCTCTGCTTCCATTGTTACTATTACTAAAATTACGCTCCATGTACTTTATCTTAGTTCTTTTTATCTTAAATCCTTTAGATTCAAGTGCTTCATTCCAAATCTCCAACTTAGTGTTAACTCCTTTTTTAGACTTATCCACTAGCACGATATCATTCGTAAAAAGCATACACCATGGCACATCATCCTGAATATTTTTTGTCAACTCATTCATAGCTAAAGAAAAAAAGATAAGGACTTAAGGTTGATCTTTGGTATAACCCCATAGTAATTGGAAATTCACTTGTCTCTCCAACTGGTGATCTAATAGTGATCACCACATCTTTATACATGTCCCTAATCATATCAATGTAGCCTTTTGCCACCATTTTCTTCTCTAACACCCACCAGAGTATATCCCGAAGCACTTTATCATATGCTTTCTCAAGATCGATAAAAGTCATATGAACGGCTATTTTCTTCTCTCTATACTTTTCTATTACTCTCGTCAAAAGATAGATTGCTTTCATTGTTGACCTACTGGGCATAAATCCAAATTGATTATTTGACACCTCTGTTGTAACACTTTGTACTTCTTAGACTAGTGGGATTGCTCTTGACACTATTATATTTGTATTTGGAGCCTCTTTGGTTCATTTTGGGATATTGATTGAGCTAGTATCGTAATGGTAAAGTAAGACTAAACCAAAAACATTGATTTGGATAATTGTCATATGAGTAACCTTTACTTTTTTGCCCTTTTCTCTTTCCACACTTTGAATTTGGATGTGAGGCTAAAACCGTTGGAAAGCTTGTTTCTGAGGCTTTGATTTGGATACAAAAACGACCTAAAACGGAGTCCGGACAAAGGAGTTATGCCTATTTGAAATTTGAGTACCCGTGTTAGAAGCTAGTTTGCTAGAGCGAGCTTTTGGTCGCTCTAGCGGTCTGCATGAATTTCAGAGATTCTGGGAGCTTCTTTTCACCGCTCGAGCCAAGCTTTGGTTGCTTGAGCAGTTTGTACAATACTAGGCTTTTTTAAGTGAGTTTTTGGCCCAAAATCATTATTTCTTCTTCATCTTCTCTCTCTCTCTCTCTTCCATACCCAAACCCTAGAGCTCCGAACACTTGATTTCTCCAAATTTTCCCTTGAATCTATCCTAGATCCTTCAAGAAAATTGAAGAACAAGGCTATTTCAAGATATCTACTGATTGTTTCACATTTTCGTTGAAATTTCAAGTGGGTTCCCATCTTAAGCTTCCATTCTTGAGGTAGGGGTATCTTTAACTTATTATATCTTTAATTTGAGAACCACATATGATAATTTCATTAGATATTCACCTTTGTAGATATATATATATATATATATGTTTGTATATATGTATGATTGTGTTTGCTAATAAATGATTTGGAAGGATGTGGGCAATAGTTCATGATTATGGATGGAATGATGTCTATTATTGAGGATTATGGTTGTTGATGATAAAAATTAGTCTCTAATTCATGAATGAGTGAAAACTCCTAATTTTTTACAAACCCTAGTTTTGAAACTTGTTCAATAAAAAGGGGTTTTGCTCAATCAATTTTTAAAACATGAAATTGAGCATGGTTATTCAACTTTGAGGTTGAAATATGAATTACTGGGTTGTTATGATATCAATGTGTATGAATGGTTGGAAGAGTAAAGAGGGGGTTTTGCTCAATTGGCCTTTAGAACCTAAAATTAATTATATGTACTTGACTTTAATGTTAAAAAGTTGGACTTTGAGATTTTTACACCAAAACTAGAGATGATGATGGTTATGAATTGAAGAATCTTCTCATTTTTGACATGTGAACTATTGAATTGTTGTGCATTGAAATCATCTTAGGGAAAAATGAAAATTTGCAAATTCATGCATCATATGCATTAATAAATTTCTTTTATAATACAATAATGGTGTGAATAGTGGAACATTGAAAGGGGGTAAATAGTCTATGAGTCCAAGTAATGAGTTTGGTTTGGTTTGAGTTGTGTATTGTATTGGTACCTGTGCGGGGAGTCACGGTGCCCAATTGCCTCATCTGCGCATATCATTGGACGAATGTGGGAAAATGTTTTTGGGTGTCCACGAGCATGCCGTTTCAGGAGTTGGCAAATGTGGAAAATGGTTTTTGGGTGTCTACAAGCCCCACCATTTCAAGAGTTGACAAATGTGGAAAAACATTGTTTTTGGAAAATGGTTTTGGGTGCAATCGGCAAATACGGAAAGGAAAAATGTTTTTGGGTGCCCATCGCCCCGCCGTTTTTGGAGCCGGCAAATTTGAGACTATTTTCAATGTACAAAATCTATATCTATGTATGTGTTTTAAATTATGGCTCTTACTTGGAATGTCATAGTATATTTACTGCCCCTCTAAAAATCAGGAAATGCTAATTTAAATTTAACATGTGCTTATTTTATACTCATGCATAAACGTATTTATACGCATACATAACAAAATTTACCAAATGTTTGCATTGCATGATCATGTGTATTTCAATTAATTATATAATTTGATAAACATACTTCCTACTGAGCATTCTCTCACCCAGAAAACTAACCATTTTTAGGAAATGAAGTTGAAAAGCCATCTAAATGATTTACATTGGAAAGCAATTTGGATGAAGCATGAATGATCACTTGCTTGAGATTTTGTGTTGAAGCCTTGGGGTTATTTTGTATAACTTCTTAGTTTTTGAACTGTTTTATTTTAGCCATGGGTGTAAATTAACTGTATTGAAATTTTTGAGAATAGTCCAATGGAGAAGAAGTGTTATGGATTTGGATTATTATTTCTTTATCTACTATTTGTATCTATGTGAATTGACATAGGGGAATAGGATTTGGGAGGTGTTCTTCTTGGGCATTACATCTGTCATATCTCGCAATCGACATTCCATCAATCTCTCCCACACTTTTAATATATAACACATCAGCTTGATTCTTCTATAGTTATTATAATTCTGGACATCTCATTTATTCTTATAGATTGGCACTAAAATATTCTTCTTCCACTTCTCTAGCATTTTCCTAATCAATAACATCTTGCTAAATAACCTAGTTAATCAAGCAACCCCCTTTTACCCAAACATTTCCAAGCTTCAATAGGTTCTAAAACCTTATTCAATTTCATCTTTTTAAGTGCAATCTCCACTTCAAAGTTCCTAATCATAAGATAGAACCTGTAATCTTAATTTTTCTTATTACTGGCTACTTCCTCTCTCTTTGACCTTCCTCCATGTTCTTCATTTAACAACTTCTCAAAGTAGTTCTTCCACCTTTTCGTAATCTCTTCATCCTTCACCAACACCTTAGAGTTCTCACTTTTTAAGTACTTAACCTGATTAAAATATCTTGTTTTTTTCTCTCTTATCTTAGCAAGTTTGTATATTCTCTTATCTCTCTCTTTACTATCTAGTCTAGTGTATAGGTCATCTTAGGCTTTCAACTTAGCCTCTCTTATTACCTTTTTGGCCTTCTTATTAGCCAATCTGTATCTCTTAAGGTTTTCTTCAATTCTATCATTTTTCCACTTTTTAAAGCACTCTTTGTTTTTTCTTTACTACCGCTTGAACCTCATCCATCCACCACTAAGTTTCATTAGAGTTGGGTCCTTTTCCTTTGGACTTTCCAAGGACTTCCCTTAAGATTCTGTTTATACAATTCACCATTGAATTCCACATAGTGATAAGATCATCTTCCAAGTCCAAGTACCTTCTTTATCTATTTTATTCTTAAATATTTATCGTTTATCCCCTTTTACGTCCCACCATCTCGTTCTATGATACCCACTATCCTTCCTAGCTTGGTACTGCCCTTTAAAGCATAAATTTAGTATCAAAATCCTATGTTGAGACGTCAAGTTCTCTCCAAGAATCACCTTGTAGTCACTGCATTTTAAACGGTCCACTTTTTTTTAATAGAAAGTAATCTATTTGGCTCCTAATTGACCCACTTTTAAAGATTATTATATGCTCATCTATCTTCTTATGCATAATTGTAACGACCCTGATCTATAATTAGACGTTAATCCATAATTAAGAATGCTAATTAAGTTTTCAGAATGAGATTAGATTTTAATTGTGCATTTTTGTGTGTTTTGCATTGCTAACTGTTAGCCGTAGGAATATCTATTTAGCATTCTGCTTCGCTTTGTTAATTGAAGGCCTTAATAACATCTGAACATGAAACCAACTAGGTCAACATGTTATTTGAGATTTTTAGAAATTTATGGCAAGTTTAATTAAATTTTGATTCAGATCCAAATAATTAGAATAAGTTAATTATTAAGTTGAATTAACCTAGTTTTAATCACAATTAATTAGTCTAAGCTTAATGAGCCAATATAAGGCTAATGTGGCTTCCAAAATACATTGATACACACATTTTATCATCTTTTGAGCCTCAAAACTGTGTGAAGAGAGAAGGGGAAGAGAGAGAGAGAGATTAAATTCAAGCTAGGAGAAGAAGAATTTGGAAGAAAATTGGGAGATTTGACTTGCTAGCTCAAGAATTAGCTACTAAGAGTCCAATTGGAGAGTGAAGGTAAGGAATTCAACTTTTAACTTTTGTGTTTGAATCACCAATTGAAAGAATTCAAGGGAACTCAAAGATTAAATACTTGAATTGAGCTTAGAATGTAAAGATGAGAATCACTCCATGCATGCATGCATAATTCACCAAGTTTTGAGTTTGAATTTCACCAAATACTCACATGCATGGTATTCTTTATGCTCAAGTTTGAGAACATGTTTTATACTTTTCACTTCATGAATCCATGTTTTAGAAGTTTTGAATTCATATCATTACATGCATGCATATTTTATCACAATTTGAAGTTAATTTATTTCAACTTGGTTTTGGAAATTCATCATGTTCTATGTCATTTTGTCTTAATTGATCATGTTTTCAAAGTAAAGAACTTAGATTATTACATGTATGTTCCTAACATGTAAAGAAGAGCATAGTTTTGATTTGATAATGAAGAATTGACTTACTTTTGGGCTTTGATTTTGAGAATTGACCTTCATGTCATGTGCTTGTGTAGGTCACGCGCCAATATCCGTCTGATCTGTCAAATTCATCTATTCTGCTTCTAGAGCTATCTGTGAGTAACAACCTTGTAAAGATATGTTCAAGTATAAGTATTTTCTGATGGATATGATAAGCTTTATGTTTTGAAATGACATTTTCTGTATAGATGAATGGTTGTCCAATTTCTGAAATGTATCATGGCATCCTTAGCATCATGTGAATCTGTTATCTATTATCTGTTACCTGGTACCAAGGATCTTTGTAGGTTCCATTCATGGAACTATCTGTGAATCCTATATGGTTATCTGTTACGATTATGGACAATCATCTATCTAATATGAACAAGGGTCTTAATGACCATCTGTTCTGTATATGAGTCTTTATGACCAATGTTATGCCCTCAAAATTTAACACAATATAGGATTTATCAATTTCCATTAACGTCATCTTATTTCCAATCAACTTCTCAAATGTTTAACATATATATAGAACATAAAATCTCAACATAGGCATTACCATCAATTCCTATAATGGATATTCATTAAACTCCTGAGATTTTACAAAAAAATGTCTTACATACGGTTATACATTCAACATTCTTAGAAATTGAATCTATAGCATGTAGCATGATAAGTCAAGTACGAATTAATGCCCTCAAGGGCTACAATTTCCAAGGCTCAAGCCCGGTTACACACAAAATAATTTTTCAAATCCATACATGTAAAGCCCTTGGCTTGTCAAAAATAATTACAACAAAAGAAAGAGCCTTGTGCTCTCAAAATGTATTCGACGCCTTTAACTCGGCGGGATCACCATATCATTTCCTATACAAAATCCTATAGGCCCCGTTTGTTTTCAGAGGTAGAACGGAGGGGATTAATAGTGAGAGGATTAAATAAAATTGTGTTTGTTTTGATGATAGTTGTTAGTGTAGGAATTGTTAAATTATTTTTATATAAAATAATAAAAAAATATAAAAAAATTAAACATTAATATTTTAAAAAAATTTCCAATATAAAAAAAATAAAAAAAATTTCTAATCCCCTCACTATTTTTCTAATACCATCTCCACCTCCTCCATCTCAATCCCCCTTTCAACCTCCATCTATATCACCTCTTCCATCCTAATCCCCTCCCCAACTCTATAAACAAACACAACACTAAATAACTCCACCTCCATCCTAATCCCCTCTCATCTATTTAACCCCAAAACAAACAGGGTCATAGGGTGAGCACAAAACCCAATAGGAAAATCTTCAAAAAGTATATACATTTTACAAAAATCTTATGGGATGAATGCATATGTCATGCTATGTTCAAAAACATATATCTCTATCTTTTGAAACT
Source organism: Camellia sinensis (assembly GCF_004153795.1). Taxonomy (NCBI): domain Eukaryota; kingdom Viridiplantae; phylum Streptophyta; class Magnoliopsida; order Ericales; family Theaceae; genus Camellia; species Camellia sinensis. The sequence goes on from NW_021024966.1 coordinate 533,938, forward strand.
TTTGTGCACAATGTAATCTTAAGAATTTAATAATTCAATAATTTTAATGTAGTTCAAAGGGGCGGTAAATAAGACTACGGTAATTCCTAGGTTGATGTTTGCAAGTTGGCATAACAGGCATTATCAATCCCTACTTTACTGGTAACTAACTGGAAGGCATGTGGTACCTCCTCCGTGCGCGTTTTCAGTCTTTCACCATGGACACTTAGGCCAACTTAACCTATAGTGATTCCGATTTTAACCCGACCCTTTTGTATCTTAGACTCGGGTTTTGTGGTCTCGTAGTGTTGTTCATGTCTTTTTCACCCTCATACTTCATTGAGTTTGGTTATTGGATTGTAATGGTTGTGTTTGGAACAGGTTGGTTGCTTGGTTTTCAAACTTTGGTTGTCAAGAATTTTACTCCTCTACTCGAGCGACACTTCTTGCGCTCAAGCGGGCTTTGTGAACTCTCAGTGCTTTTGCAGGTCTGCAAAACTACTAGAAGAGTGTATTCTACGCTTGAGCGGGCTCAGCTCGAGTGGCCTTTCTTGCGCTTGAGTGTTGGTCATTTGTCTGTAAAACTACTGGGAGTGTGCATTATGCACTGAAGTGTCACTTTTTGTGCTTGAGTAGAACAACTTATTGTGTCTGGCGCTTGAGTGTCACTTCACTTCTTGCGCTCGAGTGGACTGTGCGTATATCAGTTCACAGTAGCACCTTTTTACATTACTTTTTCATAACTTTTTCTCTCAAAACCCTAAATCTGGAGCCCCTCTCTTCACAACTTCCTCTCTCTCTACATTTTCACCTAGATCCGTTGGTTTCTCTACCCTAGTGCCTTTGGGAAAGAGGTAGAGCATCTTAAAAGCTTCACTTTGGTTTTAAAAAAAAAACTTGGTTTCGGTGTCTTTGAAAATTCCTCCTTACTTTGCTCGTCTTCTAAACTTGAGATAAGGACTTTCAACACTCTTCTATGAGTTTTAACTTAATTATTTGTTGATGTGTAAAGAATATTGGGATTTGGGAAGATTTTGGACAAACTTAGGGTTTTGGTTTAAAATCCAAATGGGGGTTTTCAAATGTATGTATTAAAAATGGTTATGGGAGTAGATGTGAGGTTGTGTTGTGATAAATTTGTTGATTTTGACACCCGGGGTGGATTTTAGAAGAAAATAGAGTTTTGTCCTAAAATGTCTCACATAGTTATTTTATATGAATAAATGAAATTGGTATTGGGAATATGAAATTGGATGAATGCTTATATAAATGGTGGAGTTGGATATGTGTTACCACTCACCTATGAAAATTTGGATAATTTATCTGTCTTGGAGATTGTATATCTGTTTAGAAATATCTGTTTTGGGCTATCAGTGGATGATAGCTATGATTTTTGTAAAAATTGAATGAGGATTAAGTGAATTAAAGCTAATCTCTTATTTGTTGTCATTGAATATGACTATGTCTTTAAAACATTGTAAATGTATGATGTTTGGGAGAAGAAATGGGATTTACTCCATTTTTTAGAGAAGAAAGAGGATGGACTCCATTGAATTAAGTTAGCTTGTGTGTCTAGGGTGAAAGTCCTGAAAACTGCACGTATACATGGGTTCTGATTCCCACAGACGAAATATTCGTAAAATAGCAAACGGAAGTGTTTGTATAATAGTTGTGTCGGTTAGAGACCCACTAAGTTTTACCATCACTTTGGTTGTCCGAATGAAATGGAAAACATTTTTTTTTTCTTTTGAATCGAGATGATATGGATTGAGATATGGAGCTTGGTGTAGCATGGTTTTGTAGAGGAATTGTAAATGTTTATATTACAGGCATTGTGGATCCATATTTCACTTATATCTTTGTTAAGATTCATATATTGTGTTAGATTGTTTTTACTGGGCTTTGGCTCACCCTACATGGAAAAATCATTTTCAGGGGCTGACGATATGCCTTGACCAAGGACTTAGCTTAGGAGGATTATGGAGCTGAAGGCTCAGTTTTGTTTATCTTGTATTTAACTTTTGTACAAGCCTAGGGCTTTATTTATATTGAGCTTATGACTCATTTTTTATGTACCCAAACCTAGGCTTAGAAAGATGTAAGCCTTTAGGGCATATGAACACTTGTTTAGCTTTCATTCCTTATCACCTTTTGTATATTAATTTTGATTGATGAAAGCTTATCATTTCAATTTGGTCACCTTGTATTAGTTGTTTGGAGTTGGATTTTGTAATTATTTTGAGGCGTCATAACTTGGTATTAGTGCGTATCGGGTTTGAATATTTTGGGTATGTGCGAAGTAGTTATTGCCACAATGGGTTTGTTTCACTTGATAGAGACTTTAGTATGTACGATGTAGTTATATGGGTATGGGATTTAGTTTCTAGGATGTTGATTAAGTCTTTTGGTTTCTAGAAGTCATATTAGAAGAGCACTTGATCATTGCTGTTTCTAATTAGAACTCTGGCAATGCCGTGGGATGGTCATTATCCAGAAATGAAATTCGTTTGTGTTTATATGACAATGTACTTGTGTGGAGTGAATTACTATTGTCCACCGCATTGGGATGCAAATGAGTTAGCTTCGACACATTTGTAAATGTGCTAATCTCTTGTGTTACCTTCATTAGGATGTCAGGACATGGACGTGGTGGTGGTAAGCATGGTAGGCCTAGGAGGCATGAGGTGCCTTTGTCGGATGTTATTTCAGCGCAAGAAGAAAGGATTGGTCAGGCCAATGTGGTTGAACTAGTGGGTCAGCAAGCCATAGGCGCCTTAGCCCATGAAATGGCCGACGCATTGCGAAAGTCTACGGATATTCTCGGAGTTAATAATCAAGTCCAGGCCCAAGTAGTTAAGGCATGGTCGTCTTTCTTGAAATAGGAGTTTTCTGGTCGAATCCAGATAAATTTTTCAGTGATCCCAAGGAGCCATTGAAGGAGGATGAGTGGCTGGAGCAAACAGTGAAGACATTTGAGATGCTTGGCATCGAGGGTGACCAATTGAGAGTGACCTTGGCATCCTTCCAAGTGAACGGAGATGCGGGTCAGTGGTGGAAGTATGTGAGTGGGCACATTAGGGTGACCTGGGAGGCTTTTGTTAGTGCTTTCCAGGGTAAATTTTTGCTTCCCACTGTTAGAGAGAAGTTGAGAGATCAGTTCTCCAAGCTTGTGTAGTTGAACACTCTAGTGGCTAAGTTTGAGGCCATATTTACAAGCTTGTCAAGGTTTGCACCAGACCTCGTGGCGACTGAGGAGCACTGTTGTTTAGAGTTCAAGAAGAGATTGAGGACTGCGCTCATGTTTAAAGTGGCCAGGTCAATGATTAGAGATGGAAGCAATGGCTCACCTGGAGATCGTAATGTAGATGGAGGAGGAGAGGATGAGGGGCTCCAGGAGGAGTCAGGATGTTCAAGAGAATAGTAAGTTGCAAAGGGGTTCTAACCCACAGCAGTCCCAGGGAACTCAGTCGAGGTCCACTTTTCCAGTACCGAGTTCGGGTTCTAAAAGAGGTGGTTAGGGAGATGTCACTTTTTTCAAGTGTGGTCAGTTAGGCCCTAAGTCTCCAGCTTACCCGCAGAGAAGATGAGGGCAGTGGTCTGCATCGTCCTCGGTTCGTTCTCAGAGCTAGAGTTAGAGGAGAGGCCAACCGCGCACTTGTTATCAGTGTGGACAGACGGGGCACATGAAGAGGTTGTACCGTCAGTTGGGCGGTATACCTGGTGCATATGGTTCGAGGCAAACACAGAACCACTAGTCGTCACAGTCAGCACAGGGCTCGAGAGCCAATCAGAGAGCCTCTTCAGCCCTATCAGTGCATCAGGCTTATGCTCCGAGGGGTGAGTAGGTTGAGCAGAGACTTACAGGGCGTGTGTATGATGTTACCGTGTTAGATCTTATACCAGCTCCTTTAGTAGTAAGAGGTACCTTCTTGTTTTGCAATTCAGTTGCTAATGTGTTGATTGATATGTGTGCATCCCATTCATTTATCTCGTTTGTATTCGCATCGATTTTGGGGTTAGAGTTGGCTCAGTTAGCATCTCCTCTCTGTGTAGAGTCATCTATTGGTGATAAGATTGTTTTGAAGCAGGGGTGTCGAGGTTATGACATAGAGATTGCTGGTCGTCAACTTCCTTTTGTATTTGTGTTGATTGACATGTCTAGTTTTGATGTTATTTTGGGTATAGACTGGTTGTTATCATATCGGGCTGTCATAGATTGCCACCGTCAGAGGGTTACTTTATGTACCTTGAGCGGTGATTGCTTTTATTTCTTGGGTGACCGCGTTGATAGAGTCTTATCACTAGTGTATGATCCACATAGACGGAGTGAACTTAGTTGCCTTCTTGCCAACTTCTTGTGTAGGGACTGTGATGAAGTCCAAGTTGAGTTGCCAAGGGTGGTTTGTGAATACCCTGACGTTTTTCCCGAGGAGCTTACTACTTTACCACCTCATTGAGAGATCAAGTTCTTTATTGATTTAGTGTCTGGCACGGCACTAATTTCTATGGAACCATATAGATTTGCACCTGCTGAGTTGAGTGAGTTAAAGATTCAACTCCAAGAATTGTTAGATAAGGGTTTTGTCTGCCTTAGTACTTCACTTTGGGGAGCACCAGTTCTGTTTGACAAAAAGAAGGATGGCACTTTATGATTGTGTATTGATTACCGGAAATTGAACTGGATAATTATGAAGAACAAGTACCCAATGCCTCGTATAGATGAATTGTTTGATCAGTTGAAGGGGTCTTATTGTTTTTCTAAAATAAACATAAGATTGGGTTATTACCAGTTGAGAGTAAAGGAGGAGGATATCCAGAAGACGACATTCCGTACGTGGTATGGCCATTACGAGTTTCTAGTGATGCCCTTTGGGCTGACCAATGCACTAGCTGTGTTTAAAGATTTGATGAATCAGATCTTCCATGAGTTCCCAGACCGTTTTGTGGTCGTCTTTGTGGGCGACATCTTGATTTACTCACCGTTTGAGAAGGAGCACGAGAATCACTTGCGAGTGGTGCTTGAGTTACTTAGAGCCCACAAACTATATGCTAAGTTTGGGAAGTGTGAATTCTGGCTGAGGGAAGTTAAGTTCTTAGGCCATGTGCTATTTGGGGAAGGAGCAATTGTAGATTCATCCAAGGTAGAAACAGTGCAAGATTGGGGACAACTTAAGAATGCTTTTGAGATCTGTAGTTTCTTGGGGTTGGCCGGATATTATCGTAGATTTGTAAAGGATTTCTCTAAGCTAGCCTCACCATTGACTAGACTGATAAGGAAAGGGATAAAATCTATGTAGAGTGAGACCGGTGAGAAGTCTTTTCAAGAGCTTAAGGTTAGACTTACCATTGCTCTCGTATTGATTATTCTGGAGAGGGGTTTGGGCTATTCGGTGTATTGTAATACTTCACGGGAAGGTTTGGGTTGTGCATTGATGTAAGAGGGAAAGGTAGTAGCCTATGGCTCGTGGCAGTTGAAAACACATGAGAGGAACCACCCTACTCATGACCTAGGGTTAGTGGCGGTGATTTTTGCCTTAAAGATTTGAAGGCATTATTTGTATTGTGAGAAGTTTGAGGTGTTTTCTGATTACAAGAGTCTGAAATATCTGTTTACACAGAAATACTTGAATCCGAGGCAGAGGAGGTGGATGGAGTTCATAGAGGATTATGATTTTGAGTTACATTATCATCCAAAGAAAGGCCAATGTTGTAGCCAATGCCTTGAGTAGGAAATCTATTAGCAGTGTAGCTTGTATTGCCATCCAGAAATGGGAAATGTTGGGTGCTATCAGTGAGTTTGACTTGCATCTCAATGAGTCCGTTGAGTCGGTAGCCTTGTTTTCAGTAGTTGCACAACCTATACTTGTGAACCGAGTGATAGAAGCATAGAGGGGTGACCTTGAACTGGAATCCTTCCGGGAGAAGATCTCCAGTGGGAAAGTGGAGAAAGGCTTGAATGTGTCTTTCAATTTGAGTGTTAGATACCGTGACCGTCTTTTCGTGCCAAAGTCTTGCCGAGAGGAAGTGCTCCAAGAGTTTCACTATTCACTCCTTGCGGTGCATTCGGGAGGCATAAAGATGTATCACGACCTTGGCCGTCAGTTTTGGTGGAGGGGAATGAAGAAAGATGTGGCTGTGTTTGTATCAAAGTGCCTTACTTGTCAACAAGTAAAGGTTGAGCATCAAAGGCCAGCGGGTTTGTTGCAACCCTTGCTTATAGCCGAATGGAAGTGAGAGCATGTCACGATGGATTTTTTGTGGGCCTTCCGAGGACTCAACAGGGTAGTGATGCCATTTGGGTAGTAGTTGATCGGTTGACCAAGTCGGCGCACTTCATACCTATATGTGTGAGTGACTCGATAGATTACCTTACCGACCTTTATATTAGGGACATAGTGAGGTTGCACAGGATCCCTGTGATGATTGTCTCGGATAAAGATCCACATTTCAAGGCTCGGTTATGGCAGAGTCTACAGAGTGCCTTGGGCATAGATTCACTTTTAGTACTGTGTATCGCCCTCAAACCGATGGGAAATCCAAGCGTACTATTCAGATCCTTGAGGATATGCTTTGGGATTGTGTTCTTGACTTTAAGGGGTTGTGGGAGAGACACTTGCCCTTAGTGGAGTTTACCTATAATAATAGCTTCCAATCGAGTATTGGCATAATATCGTTTGAGGCCTTGTATGGTTGACTATGTAGATCTCCTGGGTGTAGGGCCAAGGTGGGTGATACACCTATGTTGGGTCCAGAGTTAGTCTGAGAAATGATGGAGAAAGTTGCACTTATTTGTAAGAGGTTGGGTATTGCTCAGAGTTGCTAGAAAAGTTATGCCAACCGTAGGAGAAGACCCTTGTCTTTTGCGGTGAGAGACCATGTCTTCTTGAAGATATCACCTACGAGGGGTTTGATGAGGTTCGGAAAGAGTAGGAAGTTGCCCCCTCGATTCATTGGGCTTTTTGAGATTCTTAAGCGGATTGGAGAGGTAACTTATCGTTTGGCTTTGCCGCCACAACTTTCGGGATTCATGATGTGTTTCATATTAGCATGTTTTGGAAGTATGAGCCAGATCCATCACATGTGTGAGATTAGACTGACTTAGAGGTAAATGAGGATGCCTCATATGAGGAGAGAGTGGTGAGAGTCTTGGATACTCAGGACCAAGTTTTGTGAGGCAAGACAATTCCCTTAGTTAAAGTACTATGAAAACATCATGGGATTGAGGAAGCAACTTGGGAACGTGAGTTGGAAGTCCGTGAGAAGTATCTAGACTTATTTGTTAATGTTTGAGCATGTATTGAAATTTTGACTATGTTAATGAAATAAGAAAACATTGTATATGTTTTGATAATATGGAAACATTGTATATGTTGCATGTGCTTGGAAACACAGATTTAATATAAACATTGTATATGCTTTGGAAAAATGTGAATTGTGCGTTCAATGTTGGAACTTGTGTATCAAGTTGATGAGAATGGGTGACCGAAGGATGGGTTCTAGTGAGGGAATTGATTAATTATCTTGATTGTGATTGGTTTAAACATAGTTTTAAAACTTGATTTGAAATTTTGGGGACGAAATTCCTTAAGGGGGGAGTTTATAGCGATTCCAATTTGAACCTAACGCTTTTGTATCTTGGACTCGGGTTTCATGATCTCGTAGTGATGTTCATGTCTTTTTTCCCCTCATACATCCTTGAGTTTGGTTATTGGATTGTAATGGTTGCGTTTGGAACAGATTGGTTGCTTGGTTTTCAAACTTTGGTTGCCTAGAATTTTACTCCTTCGCTAGAGCGGCACTTCTTGCACTCGAGCGGGCTTTGTGAACTCTCAGTACTTTTGCAGGTCTACAAAATTACTGGAAGAGTGTATTCTACGCTTGAGCGGTGCTTTCTGCCCTCAAGCAGGCTTGGCCTTGCTTGTGCTCAAGTTGGTCTGTTGTCTATAAAACTACTGGGAGTGTGCATTCTGCACTCGAGTGTCACTTCTTGTGCTCGGGTGGAATAACTTATTGTGTCTGACACTCGAGCGTCACTTCTTGCGCTCAAGCAGACTGTGCGTATATCAGTTCGTAATAGCACCTTTCTACATCACTTTTTCATAACTTTTTCTCTCAAAACCCTAGATCTAGAGCCTCTCTATCTCTCTTTAAAACTCTCTCTCTCTCTCTCTCTCTCTCTCTCTCTACATTTTCACCTAGATCCATTGGTTTCTCTAACCTAGTGTCTTTGGGAAAAAGGTAGAGCGTCTCAATAACTTCACTTTGGTCTGAACAAAACTTGGTTTCGGCATCTTTGAAGATTCTTCCTTGTTTTGCTAGTCTTCTAAACTTGAGGTAGGGACTTTCTACACTCTTCTATGAGTTTTAACTTAGTTATTTGTTGATGTGTAAAGAATATTGGAATTTGGGATGATTTTGAACAAACCTGGAATTTTGGTTTAAAATCAAAAGAGGGGTTTTCAAATGTATGTCTTAAAAATGGTTATGGGAGTAGATGTGAGGTTGTGTTGTGATAAATTTGTTGATTTTGAAACCCGAGGTGGATTTTGGAAGAAAATGAAGTTTTTCCCTAAAATGTCTCAAATAGTTATTTTGTATAAATAAATAAAATTGGTATTGGGAATATGAAACTGAATGTATGTTTATATAAATAGTGGAGTTAGATATGTGTTACCTCTCATCTATGGAAATTTGGATAATTTTTCTGTCTTGGAGATTGTATATCTGTTTAAAAATATCTGTTTTGGGCTATCGGTGGAGAATAACTATAATTGTTGTAGAAATTGCATGAGGAAGAGGTGAATTGAAACTAATCTCTTATTCATTGTCATTGAATATAACTATGTCTTTAATACATTGTAAATGTATGATGTTTAGGAGAAGGATGTGCTCCATGTTTGGGAGAAGAAAGGGGATGGACTCCATTGAATTAAGTTAACCTGTGTATCCAGGGTGAAAGTCCTAAAAATCGTGCGTATACATGGGTGCTGATTTTCACGAACAATATATCCGTAAAATGGAAAACGAAAGTGTTTGTATAATAGTTGTATTGGTTAGAAACCCACTGAGTTATACCCTCAGTTTGGTTGTCCGAATGAAATGAAAAGCATTTTTTTTTCTTTTTTCAATCGAGATAATATTGGTTGAGATATAAAGCTTTGTGTAGCATGGTTTTATAGAGGAATTGTAAATGTTTATATTACGGGCATTGTGGATGTATATGTCATTTATGTCTTTGTTAAGATTCATTTATTGTGTTAGATTGTTTCTATTGGGCTTCGGCTCACCCTAGTTGGGTAAATCATTTTCAAGTGCTAATGATATGCCTCCACCTAGGAGGATTGTGGAGCTGAAGGCTCAATTTTGTTTATCTTGTATTTAACTTTTGTGCAAGCCTAGGGTTTTATTTGTATTGAGCTTATGACTCATTTTTAATGCACCCAAGATTTGGCTTGGAAGATGTAAGCCTTTAGGGCATATGAACACTTGTTTAGCTTTCATTCTTTATCACCTTCTATATATTTATTTTGATTAATGAAAGCTTATCATTTCAATTTTGTCACCTTGTATTAGTTGTTTGGAGTTAGATTTTGTAATTATTTCGAGGCGTAACATAACCAACACCAACTACACCCCTTATCCGGATTTACAACAAAAACAAATCAATATGTTCTTGTTTCACAAAACAATTCTCTTTCTCAAAGCAAGACTCTTTCCATGCAATATTTAAAATCATTTGCAGTTATGATAAAATGGAATGATGATGCAATGTCCAATGCAATAATAAAGTTACATTTGAACATCTCAACAATGACAATTCGAAAGGTGATGATAATTAAATCAAGTGCCAATGCAATATATTTCTACATCAATGCCTTGCAATTTCTCAATTCATCTACACAATCCTCCATTGTGATCAAATTCCACATCTCTTATCAATATAACATCATAGTATACTTTTCTAAGAGACAATATAACAATATCAACAACAAACTACTGTTCAAGCTTTTCAATTCTACAATTTTTTATTTTCTCATGAAATCTATTCCTTCGATATAACTATAGAATTTCCTCCATCATTTACTCACACGGCAAATTATCAAGTATCAATTTCACAATATCACAACTTTTTCCTAAAATCTCCAAATTCTAGGGTTTCCACCAAAACAAGGTTTTTATTCCATTTTTGAAAAGATTTTTACAAAACAACATTCACATCCTAGAACATACTCAATTTTTCTAAAAAATTTGGGAAAAAACAAAGAAGATGAAATCCACATCTAAGATCATTTAGGGTTCAACAATCCAAAATCATAACACACAACATGATGAAATACTCAAAACATGTGTAAGCTTGTAAAAATATATATAACTCAAAGATTATCCGTACCTTAAGCTTGGGAGATGAAGAGGATGAAAACCCTAGAAATCAATGTTGGCGAAAGCCCGATCCAATCAGTTGTAAACATAGCCCTCACTACCCTCTTCGATTTGGCATAAAAAGCCCCCTTGAACTCTTAAAGATTTGAGCTACATCTTATAAAGAAGTTGGATTTGGGTGTGTTTTTATAAACAAGAGAGAGAAAAGATGAATATATATATATATATATAGAGAGAGAGAGAGAGAAGAAAGAAAAATCTGTGCAAAATAACTTTTGGCATTAGTTTTGAGAAAAAGAGCACGAAAACTGAGACAGACACTTCGAAATCCACCCGAGTAGTTTCAATTATGCACAAGCAGAATTCCCAATTTGCATGAGCAGAAAATTTTGCCTTAAAGGCGGATTGCTCCAGAGAGTTGCCCCAGAAAAATCACCCAAACTCTGCTTGAGTGGAACCCAAAATCCACTCGAGCGGTTTTCTGCCCAAAAAAACACTGAAAAGTTTGAAAACCTTGTGAAGATTCGCTCGGGCAGTTTTCAATTCCGCGCAAGCGGTTTTGCCCAGTACTCATTAAGTGATTTTGCAAACCAAGGTAAGTTTCAATGCCCAAAACTCAAAGTTTACAACCCAGAAAAGTTACGAGAGGTTTAGTTGGAGTAGAAAGGGAATCTCAATGACCTGATACGGTAAACCAAACATCGAAAGAAAAGGCATACTACCCTACTACACCATATTATTCAAGCCCCAAAACTCGAAACATAACAACCAATTTGAGATGTTAGCGCTAATGGATTTACCACATATGACTTCTTACAAAGCTGAATATGTATATGAATCTGTTTTTTATTTGAATTCTGGTTTTTGAATCTGTTATGGATATCATTCATAAAACTTTACTCTATTGTTATTCACTGGGCTCTGGCTCATTATTATATTATGTATGTAGGTGATCAAGCATGCAACTAAGCTTGAGGCTTACAGTCTGGATCTATTTCTGTTAAGCCAACCAATGCGCCTCACGTGAAGGTTCCCAGAAGTCTTTGTGTTCAGTGTTATGTCAAGTGAATAGTTTTAAGTTTTTATTTTCGTATGTCTTTTAGACAAGTTTTTGGTTATCTGTAATAGGTCTAAGTCCCTTTTGTTTTATCTATTTTTGGGTGACGTAAGAGTGATGCGATAATATATGTATATTAACTTTGAAATTTCTGTCTCATATAAGTTTGCATAGCTTTATGGACATTGTATGTTTGTTATTTGCTTTTGCTAGCCCCTTATATTATGAATCTGTCTCAGAGGGCTTCGATAATCTTAGGATTACTAGCTGATTACGACACTTAATGTGTAGGGGAAGATTTGGGTAGTGACGACAATATTGGCCACAACCAGGTTAAAAGCCAATGCAAAATCTAAAATACTCTCTACAACCTCATTTCTATCACAAAAACCTACTCACCATGCACCATCTCATAACCTAGTTTATCTATTCCTACATGACCGTTGAAATCTCTACCTACACCCAGGTTCTCTCCTACGGGTATCTCTTGTAATACCTCATCCATTTAGTCCCAAAAATCCCTCTTAGTTTGATCATCTAATCCTACTTAGGAGGCATATGCACTAATAACGTTCACTATATTCTCTCCGATAACTAGCTTAACTAACATAATCCTATCACCTTTCCTAATGACCGCAACTATATTTTCTATAAGACCCTTGGCAACTATTATCCCTACTCCAATCATGTGTATATCCTTGCCGCTATAATATATTTTAAGACTGTTAGCCTCTATTTCCCTAGCTTTCTCATCCGTCCACTTAATTTCTTATACGCAAGCTATACTAACTCTTCTCCTAATCATGACATGTACCAATCCCATAGTCTTACTAGTTAAAGTTCTTACATTCCATGTGGCTATCCGAAACCTTTAGTCCTGGACTAGCTTTTTTATCCATGCTCATCCAGAAAAATGCAAAAACTTTTGCCTATTTTCACCGCACCCAGGTGTCCATGCGGTGCCCCTTACTCACTTTTGAAAACACCCGGAGGTAGGTGCAACACATCACTTAAGAGGAATGACCTAGCATTTAATCTATTAAAAGTATGATTCATTTTCATTAGGGATCCGAGCGGCTTTTTTATATGTTGGCTGTCGGCTACCTAATACGTAACCCTCCTACTTTACCCAGGCATGGAACTGATGGAGTTATTAAACAACCCCGGCGGAGTTTGATAATAAAAAAATAATAATAATAACAATTGTATAAAAAAATTATATAAAATATAAATTTATAATAAAAAATAAAAATGGCACTCGGTCCATAAATCTAAATGTGGATTTTCTTTTTCCAAAGGTCCACACTCTGAAACATTATGGGAAAATTTTATTTACATACCATAATTTATCTTAGTACACACCATTTACTTAGTTCACACCACACACAAATTGAATATGTTGATTTTGTCTCAACACACACCACTAATTTTCATATAATACCACATTACCCTTATCTTCTCTAACACACTAAAATCCTAATTCTAACCCTAAACACTATCGACGTTGGCCACCACGCCCTCCGGTCGCCGCCCTTCTTCAGCCTCTATTCTCTGCCACCTTAGCTCCTCTTGTCACCTCCCCTACCATCTCTAGCCCTCATCATCTTTCTTTTTCTAAACAAATGATGTTAAACCATAGATCTAAGGTTTGAGGTTATGTTGATTGTGATTTACAACGACGGGGAAACGATTTGTATGAGTTACAATGACAGTGACAAGGGGAAGCAACTTGAGTTATAGCAACAATTGGTGGGGTGGCACAAGTTGCAAATGAAAAAAAAAATAAGAGAAAGAGAAGAAGAAAAAGAAGAAGAAGAAGAAGAAGAAGAAGAGAGAGAGAGAGAGAGACGCAACACGAAGAATAACAAGAAAGGAGGCGACGATCGCCAAAGTCGAGGGCTAGAGAGGTGACGATCGCTAAAGTCAGGGTCTAAGTAGGCCACCATCGTCGGAGTCCAGGGTTAGCAGGTGACATCGCTAGAGTCGGAAGGGACAGTAGGTGGTGTGGTGGTTGGTGTTGGTATGCTAAACAAATTAGGGTTGATTGTGTCTAAAAAGGTAATCTAATTAAGGGATAAAATTGTAATAATTTTTTTTTTGAAAGATGATAGATACTGAGTAAACGAGTGTTGTTTAAATAGAATTACCCAATATTATGTCCACAAGGATAAGCTCTCCAAAATGATGAAAATATCCCTCAACCACCTCCCTTATGCATTTTATTTCTCTCTTTATCATTCTTTCTCTCTTTCTCTCTCTCATATTTCCGATAAAAGATGATGATGATGATGAACGCAAAATGACGATGACCTCCATCTTCCTTGGCTCCGCTTCCTTCCACCTTCTCAACCTCTCTAGTACAACCAACAGTCCGGTGGTCCACGAGGCCAACATCCTTGACGTTGCCGCTATCTTGACGACGATAGAGGTCAGATCGAACCCTTGTCTCAGATCGAAGCTCAGATCAAAGTAGAGTTGGTCCTCATGTACTAGTTGAAGTAGAGTAGGCCAATCTGAGACGTGATCTCACCAATTTTCCAATCCTGAAGTCTGAACTCGACGAGCATCTGGTGATTCTCTTGCTGGTACTTCTAGAGCCTCATGTAGGCCTTGAACACCTTAATGAAGTAGTGATTTGGTCCTCGTTCATAGGCAAGGATGTCGTGAACCCTAGCAAACTTCTGGTCTGCGCTCTCTACTAGAGCTCAGAATGTTCTCAGAACCACGTCATCAGTTATGCCAATCGTCGATTATCCGAGCAAATGACCGGTGCTAATTGAGAACACTATGATGCTAGAGACCTCTATATATTTATATATAGAGATTCAAAGAGTGAGAAAGAGAGAAAGAGATTCAAAATGCTTAACAAATCTGAGCCTTTTGAATCTCTCTCTCTCTCTCTCTCTCCCTCTCTCTCTCTCTCACCCTAGCAAACTTTTGGTCCGTACTTTTCACCGAAGTTCGGAATGTTCTTAAAACCACATCATCAGCCATGCCAATCATTAGTTGTCCGAGCGAATGACTGGTGCTCATCAAGAACACTCTAATGTTGGAGGTCTATATATATAAAAAGATAGATAAAGAAAGAGAGAGAAAGAGAGAGAGAGAAAGAGAGAGAGGGAGAGAGAGAGAGACAAAAAGCTCAAATCTGTTGACAATTTCAACAGATAATCACCGCTTTCAATAGAGCATCTCTTGTTTCAATAGATAAAAAAATATTGTGATTGCTTGTTGAATTGTTATTTTAATAGATAAAAAAGAATTTTGAACAGTTAAAAAAAATCAAATAGATAATTTCACATAGATAGGAAAAAAAAAATGAACAGATAATAGTCAAAAAAATTAAACTGATAAAATATTTGAACATATAGGACTTATAGATTAAGGGAGAAAATTAGAAACAAAATATCCTCCAAAATAATAAAATGGACTTCTCACCACAATATTTTACAAAGAATGGACTTCTCACCTAGAAAAAATACCCATAGGACTTATACCCTTCTTAGATTGAACTTTTCAACAATTTTCTCAAATAAAAATTGAACCAACTACAATAAAATATTAGTTAAATATTACTCTTATTGTATTTTTAGATGCAAAATTACTAATTAAGCATTTATGATTTATAAAGCCCCTTTAATTTAGATTGTGACCTTAAATTATTTGAATCAAATCCTTATTTTTTTGGCCTACCAATGCTATGAGAGATAAAATTAAGAGTAAATTATGCAAATGGTCCCTGTAGTTTTCTTGTTTTTTCATTTTGGTCACCGTTGTTTCAATTTGATCAATTTTGGCCCTTAATTTTACAAATGTGTCATATTAGTCTAATAAATAACGGTGGTTAAGTTTGATGGACGAAAAATTAAATGATATTTCAATTTGGTTCCTATAGTTTATAGGATGTGTCAATTTGGTCCCTATAGTTTATAAGAAAGTCAAAACAACAAGAATCAAATTGATACATCCTGTAAATTACAAGGATCAAATTGACACATCATATGATTATTCGTCCATCAAACTTAACTGTCGTTATTTATTGGACTAATATGACACAATCCATAAAAGTAAGGGGCAAATTTGATTAAATTGAAACAATAGGAACCAAAATGAAAAAAAAGGTAAATTATAGGGACTACTGCTGTAATTTACCCTTAAATTAATTCAAGATGAGGATTTTGGACACCACTCGATCAACACACAAAATTAGGATCCACAATATCTATAGACTTCTTGTTGGAGAAAATCAAGCTCAATATGGTTGGTTAGCAGTCAATCTCCATTTGTTAAGCTTGATACCAAATCCAGTATGTAGTACCTAAAACTTTCTCATCACCAAATTGCCGTTCTAGTTTTCCATGAATTCACACACACCATAGGCAGAAAGAGAACTCAAATACTCAAACTAAAGTTCAACCTTCAAGAAGTTGGAAACCTACAAAATAGTGTTAGCCACTCTATTATGGCATCTAATTCACCTCTTGTCTTAGTATATATAGAGAGAAAAAGTGTGTAAACAGCTATTACTTCCTGAAATGGGATTAGAGTTAAAAATACAGAGATGGGTTTTTGATGAGTTAGGTTTGTAATTTGCTTGGTATATATCACCAACGGTATTAGAAGTGATCCTTGGCTTGAAAAGTTTGTACCATTGGATTTTCAACTTTAAATGGTCCATGTATCAGTAGTCACAATGCAATGTGCTATGAAAATGTAAAACTAAAGAAAGTCCATAATCATCTTATTTAATGAGTTTATTTATTAATATGTTGTAGGGGTTATCCTATGATACACACCCTTAAAAAGTGTGTCATATGTACATTATGACATTTGTGAGGTTGATTACCCCAAACGTCATAACTGAATCATTTCCAATCATAATTAAAAAAATGAGTCATAATCAAATAACACATAAGGTATAATAAAAATTTTTTGAATTGTAACTAAAATAATATCATAATTAACATCGCAATAAATCATAACTATACCACAATATGTATAACGAAATCATAATTAAGTCATAACTTATATTACAATAGATCATAACTAAAGACTACAAACGTGTAACTGCAGTATATACATCTCAAAAGGAGTATGTATCATAGAATTTGCCATAGAATTTCTCATTGAACTATCTACTAAAAATCCAAAACTCGTTTTCCAAAATAAACAAATAAATAACAACCACTAAGGCTCTTGGCTTGGCTGCATGCTCCAACCAAACCAAATCACTGCAAGCTGTAGCTCACATGCTTCCATGTTGAAATAAATGTAAACACTGAAAGTGCTTAACATAAAGAAGTGAGTACTTGAAATAAATGAGAAAAAGCAGGAGTAAAAAATGCAAAAAAAGAAATTGTAAGAAATAAACGAAGTAGATGGATGCATCAAAGAAGGAAACAAAGAGATTCACACGAGCAACCGTAACAATCAGTATGGATTATAGAATAGATGGATAAAAGCGTGCCGTCTCAACCTCTCTTTGCTTGTATTCTGTGCAACATCTACATCTCTTTTTTAATCTTTCTGAATGTGTAGTGTGGCCAATTTAAGAGAGAGTTGTGACCAAGTTTCCTAGCTGAAATTATCACAAACCCTGTAACTTGTTACTTGTAAAGAATTATATAACATTGTCTTTGATTATTATGGTCTTGAAACTTGACCATATATCAAATCTGGCTAAAGATTTTTTGTCTTAAAATTTATGTTCTATGTTTCATTGCACTCTTAACCATAGAATCAGAGACAGAGCTACATATGGGGACTACGGGACACGTGCCCCTTCTCATTTTTTGAAAATTATACTTTTACCTCCGATTAGATTTTTTTATTTATTTATAATTTATCTCCCTTTTAATTTTTAAATATGTTCCTAAATCTTTTTATCTCACCTTTCTTTTCTCTTTCTTTTTAATACATTCCTTACAATTTGCCACTATAAAATATTCTGCTATAATTATTTCTATCTCTCTCATTTCTCTCTTATTTTTCTTCATATCTATCTTCTTCTTCTTCTTCTTTCTTTCTTTCTTTCTTTGTTTTTTTTTTTTTTTTTTTTTTTTTTTTTTTTTTTTTTTGGGGGGTTATGGTTTTTTTGGAGGGGGGGTATGCATGTGATTACATTTTAAATTGTGATTATCATCATATTTAGTAACTAAAATAGCAAATAAAAAAATTATCGATTAATTAAAACATAACTAAGGCATATAATTTTGACATCATGTTGATTTTTGGCCATTCTATCGCCAAATGAAAATTAGATCTGGTTAGGCTTTGTAATTGATATCGCTAATGATTTAATTGAATAGTGCCTCACATGAATCAAAATCTTGATTCCGCCACTGCATATAATCATATAAGAATTTTGAGACATAATTCAATAATAAAGAATGAACGTGCCATAAAAAATTATTACATAAGTCATGAAGATTATGTGTGGTCGTGCACAATCTAATGGAATATTGTCATTCTTTCACCATTTCCTTGTATTTAGGGCTATGTAAGTAATGTAATTATTAGGGCTTGTGGTATTGCTTGAGCAAACCACTAACGTTGTACTCCTTGTACATAGTACCTATTCTACTTTTCATTTTTATTGTTTCAACCAACTTCAATTAAAGATTTTTTTTATACATCGGAGAAGAGGCGTCAAACTTGCCACCTCTTAAAAAATAATACAAGTTATGAAGACTGGTAACCTTGGTCAACTTTAAATAAATAAATAATTGAACTAATAGTAAAACAACAAGCTTGTATCAATTTTTTTTCCCCTCTAGTTGTGATTAATTTCTGAATTTGAGGGGAAAAACTTAAAGGAATAACAGAGAAAGGGCTTAACATTTAATGGAGTGACTATATTAAAACGATGACATGGCATCAATTTTAATTTCTCCTAAGCTGTGGTGAGAACTGAGTCTTGTTTTTTCGTTTTATTTTTTTATTTTTTTATGTCAAAGATAGAATGTTAGTAAATTAGTAAAGTTAGGTTACAATTTAAAAGGGCCGTCACTGATCCATCAGCTTGAACTCCACACATTTCACTCATTGCACTGTAAGGCGCAGTTACATGCCACTTGACCACAAGAGCCCACTTGACCACAAGAGCCTTAGCAGAGAACTCAATCTATGCTCCCCTAAATGTTAAGCCTATTTTCAAGATGACCAACTTATGAGATTACAATTTAATGGTTCAAATTATCACCACGCCAATCCAACAGTCAAATTACACTAAGTACACAAAAGATTAAATATAAATGGGATATAGATATCATACAGGGATGGGATTCACATGATATGAAACTCACCTTTTATGAGACATTTATGTCATATTATGTATTTGGTCTATGTGTTTCTAACATATAATCTTATCAAATTATATCAATACGTCTCTTTTTCTTGAGAAACTATTCAAAGAATTGATACCACTATGTTACTAGTCATTCTTATTAATTATCGTCGGCTAAATAGTAAAAATATAACATGAAATAGTACTTTTTTTTTTCTTTCTTTCCTGAGATGATAGGTCAGGTGATACATCAAACCCCATTTTTACTAAGTTAACTAATTATAATTAATAAGAATATGAGAATCTTGAACCACGAAAATTAGAATTTTCTTCTTATTCTTTTTCTTGTGACCGTTAGTGCTAAAAATTTGTTAGTTGAAAGTTGAAACCCACCTTTTTTTTTAAAAAAACTTTCGAGTGATAATTAAGATCCTTTCAATTGCATTGTTGTAATATAACACCATCTAAATGTTGTGAAAAAACTACCTTATGCTGTGTTTGATTGGGAAATTTGAGAAAAGATTTGGAAAGAGAAAGAAAAAAAATATGTGAAATTAGATAAAATGTTGTAGGACAATCTTCACTGTATTTAATTAAGTTAAATTCTGTTGTGTACAAAACAACAACAAGAATATAAAGAAATAAAGAAAATGAGAGAATTTGTTTGATTACAAAAATCAAACTCAAAATAATAAATAAATAAATAAAACCACAGATTTTATTTTGTTACAAAAATAAAAATAAAATCTGATTAAATAAACAAATAAAAACAGAATAAAATTAAACAACTTACTTGGTTAATTTATTTGAATAACTTTTCTGATCAAGTCCAGTGTTTAACACTGTGTCCTTAAGACAGATTCGTCCTCTCCACGGTGCTATCAGAATTTGGACGTCTATCTCCCAGGATGAAATGATCTACCACAAACAATAGCAGCACTACAAATTGTTTGCCTTACGAACACACTAAGTGTTTATACTCTCTCTGACAAGAAAATAATGCAGCAAAATGAAGAGGGGAAGGGCTCTGTTTGGATGAACAGTAAATCCAAACCAGTTTAATTCTGTTTGAAAACGGGAAGGGCCCTGTTTGGATGAACAGTAAACCCAAACCAGTTTAATTTGAATTCTTCAAATGTTTTTGACCCAAAAAGATTAGTATTGGGCCGAACAAGCCCAACTAAACACCACGCACCGTGCCCAAGCCGTGTGGTGATTTTTTGGTCCAATGGGTCTAGCCCATTTTGCTCATAACCTCTCCCTCTAAAACACTTGGGTACCCCTTGGGGCACACCCTAAGTATCTAACCCAAGCCTTATAAACCCTTTCAAAACTTTCCACCAAATCAATGTGGGACAAGCCAATTTACAACCTTAAGGAATTTCCACCAAAACTCTATTTCCATGGAGCACACTTTGGCTTCAATTTCCCATTCACTCGGTAATGGTTTTGAGCAACCAAATATACCACGTGAATCACAACGCGGCATAGAACGCGTTACCACTTTGACCCGAGTAAATCGACGCTCGGGGCCCACCTAAAAAATAGACCAAACTTGAGAAAAAATTTTAGTTTTACCCAGAATTTTTCTACCATTTCCAACAAATGTATGTATATTTTATTCACATTTCACCTACATTTTCCATTTTCTTTCCAAATCCCTTTCAAATCCTCTGATCAAACACGGCATTAGTGAATGTAATGACATTTTCTTAATTTAAAATAGTAGTAAATTTATTTTTTTATTTAATATCAGTTGAAAATGTTAAGAGAATCACGATTCAATTAAGTCACATCAATGCTCTCCCCTCTTGGTCATTCCTCACGTTTCTCTCTCTATAAATTTCACAACTTCCCACTTTTGTAGTTACTAATACTACACCTTTTGGATTCTTCTCTCCCATCTCCCTTGTTTTTGCTCTGTTTTATTCAATTTCATACCCTTCAAGAGCTCTTAGTACACCATGGATGGTGTTGAACCCAAAATTATGCAAAACCCAACTTTCAAAACGCACAAATATTCCTTAGCAGCCCAAATTTGCCTCAGAATTTTGGCAACTGTGGCTTCATTAGCTGCTGCATGGATTATGTTCACCAATAAGCAATCTATCATTTTATATGGCCTTGTGGTCGATGCCCGATACAGCTACTCCTCTGCTTTCAAGTAAGACATGTATATATACTTATGCATTTAGGTATATATGTTCTAATTTCAGTATTAGCTCTGTCTGGAGACCTTTTTCGTTTCCTTGTGTTGGTGTTGTTAAGATTGCTCAAGATTCACAAATTTTGTTGCAGGTTCTTTGCTGTTGCAAATCTTATTACAAGTGTATTGTCTGTGGGATCCTTGTTTGTTGCTGTTATCCTTGCTCGAAATTGGTCTCACCTCAACAACTACTTCTACATGTTCCTGCATGATTTGGTAAACATTCTTGTAAATCTTATAATCTGAAAACAAGGTACCCACAAAAAAAAAAAAAAAAAAAAAAAAAAAAAAAAAAAAAAAAAAAATTATTCCCATTTAAGTGTTCAAAAAATGAAATTTATGATGTATATTTAAATTTATTACCAAGGTTTCGGAATGGAGTTGCGGTCGCTGTAATGATTGCGGTGATACGATTGCAGTTGCAAGGTGTAAAGGTCGTAGCGTAACGGTTGCAATAACCGAAATCGTGATTTTTTTTTTTTTTGCACAATTTAATGAAAACTTACCGATACGTATATTTTTTTTTTCAGAATCATATTTATTAGGATTTAAAATATATTTTGATCAATTTTTGTTAATTTTTAAGTATGATCTAATATATTTCATATTTTCAAATCACGATAAAAGGAGCTTTTTACATTTTATTTTAATAGTTAATGATTTTAAGAATAATTGATTTTAAATGTCTACAAATTATTTTTGAGCAATACCTGAACTAACTGAATAAAAAATATTCACAATTATTAAATGAAATGATTATAAAAATAAAAATTATGCCATAAACGAAAATTATTTTTGAGGCATTTTTTTAGACAACGCTTTATAGCTAACTAAATAAAATTATTTACAATTAAGTATTAAATGAAATTATTATAAAAATAAAAATTGTGACATAAACAAAAAGTATTTTTGAACTACTGATTTTATTTATTTTTTTAAAAACCTTTTTTAGACAACATTGTAGTAACAAAATAAAAAAATATTTACAATTAAATATTAAATAAAATGATTATAAAAATGAATACAATCACTGTTTATATATTTTTTATTTTACATACTAATAAAATGGAATAAAATTTTTTAAACAATTATAAAGAAAAAAAAAATTCATTTAAGATATTTTTTTTGGCTTGGATCACTTGAGTATTTTGTTTTTTTGTTTTTTTTTGTTTTTGTAAGCTTTTGTTTTTTGAAAGGAAGTTATTCAGAATGTTGTAAAAAGATGTAACGATGTGTAACGAACAGTTACAGTGTGTAACACTATGGCTGTTATGTAATACTGAAACGACTGTTACATAAGTGAATTTCCGTCACACTGCTATAGCAGCCATAACTGGTGGCAGTGACCACCACAATCGTTATGTAATGGCTTTACATAACGATTACGGTCGCTTTTTGAAATCTTGTTTATTACAGTATAAGTCACATTAAGGTCTTGTTTGGATACATGCTATTTTAGTAATTTTTTGATTTTTTAGTTAAAATATAATGTAAAAAAAATTAGTATGTATGAAAAGAGTTTTAAATTTTTTTACGAAAAGATGTGCAAAAAGTAGAAAGAAAATAAAACCTTTGACTTTTTGGTATAAATTATTGACTTTTTAAAAATTTTAATGAATTTTTGACTTTTAGACTAAAATATTGAGTTATCAAACGAGGACTTCAGACTGACTTTATAATTCACATATTATATTTGTTTGACACTTTTCAAAATACCATTTTTTTAAGTGCATAGCATGAAGTTGTTACTTAAGTTGTCATAACTGAACTTGCCCAATTTTGGCATTATTATCTTTGGTGCAAAATTTGACACAAGTTACATTTTGTCAAGTTTTACATTGCTATCAACTACTAGATGTATTTTATAAAGATTCCACAATAGTTGAAAGATAAAATGATAACTACGTCAAAAAAATGACAAAAGAATTGGAACAAAGCTATTAAATTTTGACCTTTTTTCTATTATACAATAGTCAATAATTAATAGTGATATCAATCTCTAATATTTAGCATTACAGATATTTACAAAAGTTTTTTTATATAACGAGTACGCTGCTGCATTAATGCACTTATTGTGAAAGAAGAAAGTGCACCAATCCATTGCACCCGTTACGTACTACAGGAAAAATGAGATTTAGCGGCGTTTATTTAATGGCGTTTTTATAAACGTCACTTTTTCTAATATTTAGCGACGCTTTATAAACGTCGCATTTTGTTTTTTATTTTTAATTTTATTTTCAAACTTAGTTTATTTATTATTTTAATAAACATCATTTATTAGTTCTTAATAATTGTTTATGACAGGTATTTTTTTCAACCATATAAAATTAGCACCACTTCAAAAATTAAAAAAAATAAAATTAAAAATAAAGGCTATGGCGGCGTTTTTTGAACGTCACTATATTCCTATCCCAACGGTTAGATTTTTAAAATGTGTAAATGTCTTTGACGGCGTTTTAAAAACGTCTCTAAATGTCATAGTGACGTCATAGTGCAGTTAGGGTAGGACATTTGGCGGCGTTTTTAAAAACACCGCCTATACTAAGATACCGACGTTTTTCAAGCGCCATAAAGCTATAGCGACGGCCGCGTCTTCGGCGTTTGATATGAAACGTCACAAAAAGAATTAGCGACGTTTTCAGTACCTATAGCGGCGTTTTTAAAACGCCGCAAAAAATCGATTTTCCAGCAGTGTACATAAAACACTATGTCTCAATACAACAGATAAATTATAAAATTACTACTGGCACATACTGATAATTTAGATGTTTTTTTGATGGGGGGATGTGAATTTGGACAGGTTTTGATGACATTGGTAATAGCTGCATGTGGGGCTGCAACATCGATTGGATTTGTGGGTCGATATGGGAATAATCATGCTGGTTGGATGCCCATTTGTGACAATTTTGTCAGATTTTGTGACAGAGTCACCATTTCTCTGATTCTCTCTTATTTCTCTTTCCTCTTCTATCTATTTCTCACTATCATCTCTGCCAACAAGTCCAGAAAAATTCAAGTTTGAAGCTTTGAGAGAGAGGGAGAGAGGATCTTGGCAATGGTGGTGGTGAATATATGATGAAATGGGCATATCTTGTAAACATGTCAGTGAGACTTTCTGTACTTTCTTATAGGAAAAAATATAAATAAATAAATAAATAAAGAGTAGTTCGTGATAAAGCCTCTTTTTTGCATTCTTAGGCTCTTATTGCCAATATGGTACAAAGTGATGCAACTACTATGGTTAGCCTAAATCAAAGACAAAACAATGTGTGCATATGTAGTAATAATATATTATCTATACAACTTTTTAGGATTGCAAATTTCATTGAAATTTATATAATGCTTCGCGATCAAAGGGCAAATGCACGTGGTGCTTCAATTTGAATTTTATTTGGCTTTAACACTAAGATTCATCATTTTGTGTTTCCTTTTAAGAGACAACAAGACAAATGTCCTATAGCGATTCTGATTTAGATTCGACCCATTTGTTATTTTTGGATTCTGGAACCCATGTATTTAACTGTTGTTTAGTTCATTTTTATCTTATTGTTTGTTGGGTTTGGCTATTGGGAGTTTTGGTTGTATTCGAAACAAGTTGAAAAGTCAGTTTTTCAATAAGTTATCCAGATTTTTGCCTGTTCACTTAAGCAATACTTCTTGCACTCAAGCAGTCTTTTGCAGTCTGTAAAACTACAGAGAGTTTGATATCTGCGCTCGAACAAACTTTTACAGGTCTGAACTACTGGGAGGGGGTCATTGTGCGCTCGAGCGGTGGTTTTCATCGCTCGAGCGGTGTCACTTACCATGTCTATTCGCTCGAGCAGTGTTTTAGTCGCTTAAGCGGTCGATGTGTATATTAGTCCGAGATACAGTATTTTTCAATCACTTTTTCACCTCTTCCTCTCTCTAAACGTTCCCAAAACTCTAGATCTACTCTGTCTCTGTCTCTCTAGCTCTTGAACTCTTACTCCAAATACTCTCAATCCATGGATTTCCTAACCCTCGCCCTTTGGAGTAAAAGATAGAGCATATCGAGGGCTTCATTCTAATCGGAGAAGTTGGTGTTTTTGACTCCATCGGGTTCTACCCATTGTTTCTTCTTGTCTTCTACTTAGAGATAGAGATTTCTTTGACTCTTTATATGATTTTTAGCTTAGCTATTTATTTTTTTAAAAGGGTTACTTATTTGGGAAATTTTGATAAAATCTAGAGTTTGGTTTGAAATCAAAAGAGAGGTTTTTCAATATTGATTTCTTGAAATTGGTTGGGGGAGAATGGTTATGGATGGTTTGAGTTGAGATGATAGAAATCTTTTCTTAAAATTGATTTTGTGAGAAAATGGGGTTTTGTCCTAATTTTGAATATTTGGAAATTGTGAAAGGAAATGGGAAACGATGTTGGATATTGTGAAATTGGAACAAGGTTCATGTTAATAATGATGGTGGAGTTGGGTATGTATTATCACTCCCGTTGTAATTGATGAAATTGTATATTTCGTTTGGGGACTGACTATTTTAGCCAAAAAGCCAAAAAACCAACTAAAACTAGTCACATCACCTCTCTACTTTTCTGCACATCTTTTCGTAGAGCATCATTATACATTGAACATTGTAAATATCTTGCTTTTTGAGAAGAAAAAAAAAGGGTGAATACCGTGGTGAATCTGGTTAGGGGTGTGGTTGTAGTTTTATTTTGTTGGCCTGTGTGTCCTTGGTAAAAGTTCAGAAACCTGAGCGGTTAGGTATTGATCCTTCTGATTAGTATCGGTAAAATGGTTTTGGTAGTGTTCGTATAGCCTATTTGCAAACACGTACCTAGAGATTCTTAGTGTATTGTATCTACTGCCTTGTTTTTTGTATGAAAGAATTATATTCATGAATTGATTTATAATTTGGTATTGCATTATTTTGAGATGGAAAATGAGGAATGTTTGATAAACGGCACGCATGTGCATTACCTTATAATTTTGTTAAGATTGTTAAAGTATCTCTATTGGGATTTGGCTCACCCTATATAGAAAACAACTTTCAGATGCTGATGATATGCCTCCGCCAAGGACATAGTTTGGGAAGACTCGGAGCTTAAGGCTTCTTTTTTGTTTTCTTTATGTAACTATTTTTGATTAAGTCTCGAGCTTTACATGTATTGAGTTTAAACTCATTTTGTTGTAACCAAGTATTGTTTTGGAAAGTTGTAGCAATTAGGGCATTTCATTATTTGGGTTTTATTTTTCTTTTTACTCTTGTATTCATGCCATATGTTATAGATTCAGAATTTAGGATTTGTGAATATATATTGTATATGTTATCTTTTGTAATCATCAAAGATGAAATATATGAAAGATATGAGATTGTCAATTAATTGTAGCACTATTAATAAATGGGTTATTGTTATTTATTTCGGGGCGTTACATGTCCCAACATGAATGGTGTGGACCATTAAATAACTTTTTTAAATTTCATTGTTGAATTTAATTTAGCAAATATCAATATTCGTAAAAATTGGTAGTAAAGACAAGATACACATAGACCAGAAAAATCAGTACTCAAAAAAAAAAAAAATCAAAATATGTCATTCTTAGCATCGGTTTTTGCCGATAAAAAAAATTAAATGAATTCAAGAGGAATTTTCTAGAACGTATCAATACATTAGACTCATGCTATAAATTGTTTCATGTCATAAATAAACTCGAACACTCAAAGAAATTCATTGGAGAGGCAGATGCACATCTTTTACAACAAACACAATTCTCTATTCTTCGAACAAAAGCAATTTGCTCCATGCTAAATTGTCAAAATATTGTGCTAAAACTAATTTTTAAGCATGTTACAATATAAAAATATCAAAGTAAATAACACTACTCCAATGGAGAAATGTTATTTCTTCTGTTTTTGTTCACAAAAGCCAATACAAATGGTATTTGTGGGCTACATCAAAAGGGCGATAAATTGGTTACTCAATGTTATTACTTTGTTTTGTTAACAAAAGCCAAATACAGATCAACTTGTTAGGTTTTGGTTTTAAAAAAATACTTTTCAAAAAAAATTATTTTTTTATTTTTATTTTCAATGAATTTTTTTAATATTTTAATATTTTTTTAACTTTTAGACATACTTAACATAAATTCACTTAAAAAGTATAATATTTGTAAAAAAAATCTTTAAAAAATTCACTAAATACCCAAAAAATATGAAAATTCTGAACATTTTTCATATTTTTGTATATTTATTAAATTTTTTAAATATTTTACTACAACAATGATAGAGAGCTCTAATGATGTAGTAAGAGAAAAAAAAATAAAAACATAGGCACACACATCACATTAAATGTGAGTCCCACTCCTTGCCACATAACTAGAGCTCTCTTTAAAGCTCTAAAATTGAAATTCTTAATCTTTATTCATTTTACTATTTAGATACATCAAAGTAAGGTGCATTTAAAAAAATAAAAAAAATTACTTAAAATTTTAAAAATATTCACTCAAAAATAAAAAAATATGAAAAATAAAAAATTCAATTTTTAAAAAATTAAATTTAAAAAACTGAAACTAAATCAACTAAATGGTATTTGTGGGCCACATCAAAAGGGATATAAAATGGTTACTCCAATGGAGAAATGTGTTATTTCTTTTGTTTTGTTATTTGTGGCCACATCAAAAGAGAGAAAATGATGACACTGGGTGAAATTTGACAATATGTCAAATCTTATGTCATATTATAGGAAGGTAAATTATATTAGCCTCCCTTATATTTGAAAAAAAAATATAAAATTTTTATAATTTTGGCATAATTATATTGACTTTTCTCTTAATAAAGTTAAAAAAATTAAAACTAATATAAATGATATAAAGACACAAAGATGTACAAGGTAAAATATATATTTTAATATAAAAGAGATGAGAATATTATTTTTTATTCATACGACTAATAAATTTTTGATGAAAATAAGATCAAATGTTATATGAATTAAAATTTTAAAGGAGCTCATTATAATTATTACTAAACTTATGAAAGTTATTATTATTATTATTATTATTATTATTTTTGTTCAAATCTCAGAGGAGGTGAGTGTAATTTTAAACTGCTATAAACATTTAAGATGCTCTTATGTGCAGAAAATTAATATATTTTGGGTGTGATCCCCAAAATTTTAGGCTACACATTCACATTTTGCAAGTACAAGTATTGAGCAAATATTACTGAAGAATTCGTGTGCATGTTCTTTACATGTGAAGCCTAAATAAATAAATTTGAAGGCAGAATCTTATTTTTCCTACTTCACTGGACCCAAATCACTTCCCTTTGTCATTTAAAACTGTGTAACTCGCTTTCAAATACAGGTGAAATTTAAAATAAAATAAAAACTCTCGAACATATTAATTTGTGATTATAATTTTATTTTAAACAAAAAGATAGCAATCTTAATCAAATAATCAATAATAAATTGGTACAACGATTTAACACATGAAAAAAATCACAATTAGAACACTTCAATTGTGATGAAAAAAATTACAAGCCAAAGTTATAAAACAATCTACTAAGAAGACAAATGAATTACAAACAAAAACCTTCAATTACCTAGTGAATCCATATCCGAATTAAACCAAACCTGATGTGCCTCTTCCACCTCTGTCTTTATCTCGCAATTGCTTTGCCCAACGTTGAATCTACAATGCTGATGTCAAATTCATAATGATGAGCCACTCTGAAATCTACCAAAACTTTGGACGCAAGTTTCTTAGAATCCACCAATAAACACATCTCTTTTTTTTGTGAATGAAAAACAAAAACAACCCTTAATGTTTGTTGATATGCAATTCATTGATCAATCAATAACCTTTTATGCATAAAGGAAATTCATACAAACACCCTCCAATATAGAACATTTGTATTTTACTTCTCTCAGAGAATTTGGACGGGCTCAACCCTAAAATGAGCAAACGGCACACTTTATATTAATAGAGTCACGAAGACTGGTTGAGCCGCAATGCTTCCATATAGGCCAACCGCTCGAGCGCAAAATCTACCGCTCATGCGGTAAAACTTATCTCCCAGAAGTTTAGAATGTAGGTAGAGATACTAGATGAACCACTTTGCCGCCTAAGCGTACGAAAGACAACTCGTGCTTAGTCAACAAAGTAGCAAACAAGAATACTCAAATTAAGATACGAAATGTCAGCACAAACTCTCTGCACAGGCACAACTCGAGTTGGATTCACATCTAAACTCTCATAATCCACAAATACAATAGAGCAAATAAAAATACAACTAAAAAGAGTTTTGTCCAACAAAATTGCCAATTACAAAAAACCTAACAACAGGAAGCAATGGAATCGCATCGAACTAAGCTTCCAGTGTACTTCTATGACTCTAAGTAATTCAAATTAATTGATTTTGAAATCTCAATCTCAAAGAATTATCAATTTAGCTATTCAATATGATAGAAATAAATATGAAGTTATTAATTCCAACACAAAATACAATGAAACGCCTACAACAATTAACCACTCAATTGAAAGGTTCACACAGACACGCATATATAAAAAATTCTAATGACGGTTTAATGGGTTGTCATTTGACTTCATATATATGAGTAAAGCATGTATGAAAATATGTAAAGTGCATTAAAATTCTAATTATTTTGATAATTTTTTTCATTTTATCAAATGTCCATAAAATTGTCATTAATATAACCCTATATAAAAAGTCCTAACTACATAGAGATGACCTCTGGGGATAGATTCTAAGGAGTCGAGACCCCAAAGGTCACCCTTAGGTGGTGTTATATAGTAGGACTACTCAACTATATAGTGGTAAGTTGCGAACTCACACAAAAATGATGATTCGAACTCACACTCCTAACACTGGCTATGGTTTGCCTAAGCCTGTAAGGTTTGTCCTACTAACCGTATATGCTGTCTCCCGAATAGCTGGCCCTAGAGAAAATGGAACCTGAGATTTCAAGATTGATGCCTCAAAGTCTTACCAAGTTGCCACAACCCCTCGAGTTACATAACCTTATATAATCTCAAACTATACCTATATTAGTTCAAAAAAGAACTATACCTATATTGAACCGTTCAAATCAATTCATTTCAAAACCAGAATTACAACCGAACTATTTAGCCTTCGTTTGGCAATAACTTTCTTAGTTGGCTTTTTGGCGTTTTTGACTTTTTTAGCCTGAGACTTTTTTGTTCGTGTAGTATTCTTGATTGGCTTTTTTGGATTTTTAGCTTTGGAATGGTGGATTTTTTTTTGTCCTTTTGTGATTTTTTGCTTTTTGTATTTTTTGACTTTTTTTTTGTCCTTCTGTGATTTTTTAGCCCAACTCAAAAACCAAACAACCCCTCAATCATATGACTGGATGTCATCTAGTCTAGTTTACTCATTTCAACATTTTTTCATTTTTTAAATTTTTGGATAAATTACATTGACATCTCTTGAGGTTTCTATTTAATACAGATCACCCTCTCACATTTAAAAAATTACATTCTCCTCCTTGAGGTTTGTAATCTCATTACAAATTGTCCCCTGTATTACTGATGTGATACCCTAAAATTTTCTGAATGACTATTTTATCATTTTTCTTACCATTTCTTCTTTTTATCATCATGACTACATTCTAAAACTTTTCATCATTAAATTCTGTTTGAATATATTCTTATTGAGTGATGAAATACAAACATAAATTTTGTATAAATTTTTAAACACAATGATATAACTTAATGGTTTATATTTACAACAATATCACTATCACAATATTTTTATGATATTTTTTGTATAAATTTTTATATATGAATAGAATTTTTTATTTTTGTTTCACCATCATTTTTCTTTCTCGTCTATTCACTCACATTTATTACAGTATTACCAAATACCGTCATTTACATTTATTACAGTATTACTGATTTTTTTTTTTATTTTTATGTATGGTGAATTTAAAAAAAAAATTACAAAATATTATACTTCTTAAGTACATCTAGACTAGGTGCATTAAAAAAATTAAAAAAAAAATTCAATAAAAATAAAAAATTTTAATTTTTTTTGTGAGTTAAACTAAAGAAGATGATTGTTATTTTTCTTAAGATAACATGAACAAAATATTATTTTATATGTACAAAGACTAAAGGGCAAATGTGTCATTTTAATCTAACAGGGGGGTAAGTGTAATTTTTCAAATGTGAGGGAGTAATCTGTATTAAATAGAAACCTCAGGGGGTGTCAGTGTAATTTATCCTAAATTTTTTACTCCCTCTGCTCCAAAATGATAGTCTCTTTTGAGTAATCTAACTTTTTGGTAGTACAATTATTGTACTTTAAAAATATTAATTTTCTAAAATTATCTTTTGATAGTAAATTTTTTTTGGAATATTAATTGTCATAATTGTATTTTTTGTGTTGTTAATGAATTTAAAAGGACAAAATAAGAAATTCATGTTATTTTAGTCCTTAATTTTTAAAAAGAAATTAATATTTTGAGATAATAAAAAATAAAATAAACGATTAATATTTTAAGATAGAGAGTAATTTTTTTGGACCTACAATACAAGACTACAAAAGTTGTAACTACTATCTCGGGCATGTGAAGTGGGCTTTTAATGACTCGGCTGAAGATCAGATCCAATGGGCTCTATGAAATGTGAGAACTAACAAATGAAGCCTAGCTCGTTACCGGTGGGTGCACACAAATTGGTCTTAAGCAGGTTGGCCCACCATGGCCTGTGAAGCGATCCTTGGAATAAATATCTGGACACATATCAGGATCTTATTGACCGAACTTACCATCATATATATTATTAAAAGTAATCACGTTTCATGTTTTCACTTTTCAAAAAATACTTTTTAAAAAATTTTATTTTTTTATTTTTTGTATTTTTTATTTTTACTGAATTTTTTTAAAATTTAGAATTTTTTTTTTTTACTTTTTAGACACACCTAACATAAATATACCTAAAAAGTAAAAAAAATTATAAAAAAAATCTTTTAAAAATTCACTAAATAAAAAAAATATAAAAAAATACAAGAATTCAGTACATTTTTTGTATCTTTATGTATTTATTAATTTTTTAAAATATTTTTTCACAAATTTTTTACTTTTTAGATACATCTAAGTAAGGTACATCTAAAAAAGTAAAAAAAATGTTTAAAATTTAAAAAATATACACTAAAAAAAATAAATAGATAAAAAAAGTCGATTTTCAAAAAACTTAATTCAAAAAACTCAAATCAAATATACTGAATATTTTTCTTTTATTTAGGTGGCTTATTTTAAGTTTATTTTTTTCTAAAAAAGCCACATCAGCATGTCTTTTTCATTTACATGTAAAGTTATACATATATTCAATTTCATTTACAATAACTAATTTTATATGGACTCTATCTGAAAAATACTTAATTTTCATATATTTTATATAGTTGACATTTTAATTTAATTATTATGATATTTGAAAAAAAAATTGTTCTAATATAAAAATAAATCAATAAATAAATAAATAAGACACAATGTGCTTAATTATGTATATCACATGGATCAAATTAATTTTCTTTTATATTTTTTATTTTTTGTCTATCTTATTGATATCTTAATATTAATTTATATTTAATTTTTTTATTTAACATGAAATTATTCATTACAAAACATTTATATTTAATTTAAATTTTATATACCTATATACAATATGTATGAATAATTCGAAAAGAATATTACAGAAAAAAATGAATACTCTACATTATTAATTTATGTATTTTCTTTTTAATCTAATCACAATATATTTATATTTAATCTTTTAAATAAATTTTGTGTAATTCTATTTATACATATTTTTATTTTCCAAATAAAAATAAAAATAAAAATAAAAATAAAAATAATTAATTAGAATGATTTTTAATTTTATATTACTGATTTTCTTTCTAATTTAATATCAAAATGAGTGTTTATTTTATTATTTTATAATTTAATATACATCATATAAAATCATTATATGATAATTACATTTTTGTAACATAATAGAACTAAAATGATCAAAATAAGCAAATATTATATATAAGTATCCAACTAACACTGTTATAGCACGACTAAGATTATTAAAATTAAATTATTCTTTTATAACACATATCATAATATAAAATACCATTACATTGATTAAAGTTAACTCCATTATGATTTTATGTCAGACATCGTATTTCTAGAAATGATTTACATACACATGAAGCGTCCAATTTGATATTGATTTATTAAAATTATAGAACTAAATACTTTTTTTGTTAAGTTTTTAGAAGATAAATTAACAAATGTCAAATGATAAATAGTGTGGAGTATTATTTTAAACAATAATGATTCATTGAAAATGATTGTGCATATTCAAGGCACATATTGATGTTTCTTGAATAATTTTTAAATAAAAATTTAAAATTTAGAATTTAGAATGTGCCACCTAATGAAAGGAAAAACACTATATATATATGATAATTAATCAAAACCCTTTAAGAACTGAAATTTTTAAGGTAATAGAGATTTTGTGTCTGATTTCCTTTAAAGACACTATTTATGATTTGAATTTGTAATTTTTTATGCATCAATCTGAATAACTCTTACTGGGACACCCCGAAATAATAACAACGCACATTAATATTCGGTAGAATTAATCATTAACATTATATTTAACATTTCATTTATACTCATTGATCATACAAAAGATGACATATGTATATACATTCATAAATCCTAAATCCTAAATCCTAAATCTATAGCATATGACATGTGTACATGAATTGAAATAAAAGGAGAATTATGTAAGTTCATGTCCCAATGGCTACATCTTTCCAAGTCAATATTAGGATATAATAAAATGAGTTCAACTCAATACAGTTAAAACCCAAGGCTTGTACAAAAATAATTACATCAAATTAAAGGAAAAGAAACTCTTGGCTCTAAGTTCTCCCAAACTATGTTCTTGGTGGAGGCATATCATCATCACCTGAAAGTTGTTTTCCACATAGGGTGAGCTAAAACTCAGTAGAAATATTTTAACACAATGTATAAATCTTAACAAAGTCATAAGGTGAATGTATATACATGCCATTTGTCAAACATTTTATATTTCCATCTCAAAACAATGCAATGCTATGATTATATGTCAATGTATGAAAAAATGTCCTTTTATATCAGAAAACAAGACAGTGGATACAAAGCACTAAAAATCTTTAGGTACGTGTCTGCCACTGGGCTATACAAGTACTACCAAAACCATTTTACCGGTATTAACCGAAAGGATCAGTATCAAACCGTGTAGGTTTCTGGACTATCACCAACGAACACACATGCCAACATAATAACCACAACTGCACTCTCTAACCAAATTCACCATGTAGCACCCCAAAATAAATAGACATTCCACTCCATTATAATATTGCTAACAAGCGGAACACAACAACAATATGATTATATAACATCATTTCTAACACATGCCTCAATACATTCTTTTAATCCTACAGCATGAATTTTTATTAGAATGAATAAAATTAAACTATTAATGTCTAATGCCTTTAAAGGCTACAAGTTTCCAGGGCCTTACCCGGTTATAACAAATGAGTCACTACTCAATACAAAGAAGCCCGTGGCTTAAATTACAAACAAATAAACAAAGAAAACAATACATACGAGCCCCAAGCTCCAAAATCCTCCTAAGTCATCACCTTGGCAGAGGCACACCAGTTCACCTGAAAGTGGTTTCCCTCGTAGGGTGAGCAAAAAGCCCAGTAGAAATAAATTTAATGACATGTATGAAGCTTAACAATGTCATAAGATATGCACATGAAATGTCATGATAAAACATGCATTTTTCCCTCTTGGAAATAATGTAATGCGAGATTTCCAAAAGATCTTTCCAAATCAACAATATCCTTACAAAACATACAAGTGGTAAATATAATAAAAAAATCCCCACGGCTAGTGTTCATAATAGTAACTATACAAGTCACTATACTATTTTTGCTGGCATTAACCGGAAGGCTCGGCACCTACCACATGGGTTTCAAGTCTTACACCAAGGACACACAGGCTAACTTAATTTTTCTTTAACACCCCCTCATGGTTTCACTATTTTATTTTCCCTTTCTATAATACAATACATGCATCTCCAAACAATAATACATTTCCTAAAACATTGATATCTCCAATTACAAATCCATGATATGCATAATGCAATGTATGATTTGAAAATGTTTCCATTCCTTAATCCACATGCAGTTTCTACAACAATAAATACAATTCTCCACGAGTTGCCAACAACAATTATCTCTAATTAAAAGACAACAACAATGATTATATTCCAAAATCATAACGAAATCAGAATCCCAATGATTTATACAAAATCTCATGATTTCCAAAACAACATTCACACTCCTGACGAGTTTTGTGAATCTCCACTGAAAATACACAATTTTCTCACAACCATTTATATCGTTTCCAATAAAAAAAACCATTTCAAA
This sequence comes from Camellia sinensis, assembly GCF_004153795.1. Taxonomy (NCBI): domain Eukaryota; kingdom Viridiplantae; phylum Streptophyta; class Magnoliopsida; order Ericales; family Theaceae; genus Camellia; species Camellia sinensis. Next base: position 569,337 of record NW_021024966.1, read on the forward strand.
AGAGTAAATAATACTCAGTATTTTCTAATAATTCCAAAACTTTTCTCAGCCGATCCTCATTTCGACCAAAATCCCACAACCATCTAACTCCATCCTTTTCCCATAAAAGCACCCAAAACCCTAGTTTTTTTATTAACATTTGAAAATCCATTACAATCAAATCTTTTCTTCAAAAATACATAACACAACAACCACGAAGTTACCAATCCCAAACCATAAATGAAAACAAGTATTTTTTCCCAAATTTGTGCATTAATAAATATATATATCGAAATCCTTTTTTTTTTTGAAAATCCATAACTAACAAAATAACATATAACGAAGCTAAACAACATACACACTGTTAAGAAAATCCCTACCTTAACTCCGGAAGAAGAGAAAGCCCAAAAGCCCCAAAACTCAATGTCGACAAAAACACAAACTTTTTAGATTAGAATGAAGCTCTTGGTGCGCTCTACCTTTTTCTCCAAAGGACAATGGTAGAGAAATCGACGGATGATGGTGTATTTAAGGTTCAAAGACAAGTTTCAGAGAGAGAGAGAGAGAGAGAGTAGATCTAGGTTTTTGAAATATTTAGAGTGAGAGAGAGAGAGAGAGAGAGAGAGAGAGAGAGAGAGAGAGAAATGAAAAAGTGATCCAAAAAATGACTTGTACGGATTGATATATGGGCAGACTGCTCGAGCAACAAAAACATCGCTCAAGTGACCAAACACAAAAAGAGAGCCTGCTCTAGTGAACAAAGTACCATTTTGAGTGAAGAATACCACCCTTCCAGTACTTTTGTAAACCTGCAAAAGTACTGAGAGTTTCAAAAGACCGCTCGAGCACAAGAAGGACCGCTCCAGCGAAGACCGCTTGAGCACAAGAAATATTGCTCGAGCGCAAGAATGCCATACTCCTAGTAATTTTGCAGATCTAAAAAAGTAGTAGAAGTTCTTAAAGTTCGCTTGAGCACAAGAAAGTTTGCTCGAGTGAACAAGCCAAAATCTGGGCAGCATTTTTATTGATAAACAAACTACTAACCTGTTCTAAACGCAACTACAACAACCAAACTGTTATTTAGCAAGCAACCCAAGAGGGGCGTGAATTGGGTAATTAAAAATTTGGTCCAAAAATAAATTTGCAAAGACTAAGTGTTTAAAGGCAGATGGCAATAAATGAATACACAGAAAATAAAAGGAAAGGAAAGAAGAGCTTGACAAAAGGATTTATAATGGTTCGACTCACCAGCCTACGTCCATTCCTCAAGACACCTTCTTGAGAATTTCTTCACTATAAATAGATGCACCACCAAGCTTCACCTAGCTTGTGGAATTTTACAAGGACTTACTTCAATCTGTTGAGAACCACTCAACTAAATGCCTCACTTTACAAGTGTGTCACTTAGAAAATAAGGAATAAGAATAAGAGGTACAACTTTCCTCTTTTACAAATGTTCTCTCACAAAAAATAGATATGAAAGTGTAAGCTCTCAAGTAATTTAAGACTCGCTCAGATATGAAAATGAAAGTACAAATGGAGTATATTAAAAGCTCTTGATTGCTCTTGAAT
>NW_021024966.1:570912-612373 GCF_004153795.1 Camellia sinensis
TGATTGCCTCTTTTGAATGCTCTAGGCTTGTTGTATTGAAGAAGTGTATTAAATGAACAAGGAGACCTCTATATTTATAATATTGATGGCTTCTAGCTTTAGAGAGAGAGAAGAGAAGATTTGAATCCTTATCCGTTGGAGAAGATCATTCAAGAATTTGCTCTAGCTGTGTTTGATAGAAAAGAGAGAAGGCAGACTGTAGGCAGGTCTTGGAAAGAGAGGTTTCATTAAATGTATAAGCTTTTTATTTAATGCTCAACCTCATAAGTCAACTTCTTGGAGAAGATATTGGTGCCAGAGGATCTTTCTGTGGTCAAAGATATGACGTATTCTGCACACAAATCTGAAAAAATGGCTGAGAAATGATCTGCAACAGTCTAGATCTGATTTGGCAGTGGAATTTTTTAAACCCAGATTTACATGTGTTGACCCCTGCAGATGTGTCGACCCTTTGCTTTCTTTTTTTCTTTTGAGTTAAGTTCCAGGTATTCCATGTGTCGACCCTTATCATTCTTGGTGTCGACCTTGCTGTTTTGGTGTTGACCCTTGCAGCTGGAACACTTAGGCATTTTGATCTTCACTCCGGTATTGACCTTTGTATCTGGCGTCAACCCTTTGGCCTGTTTAAGCATGGATAGAGTTTTGCAAAAAAATGTGCATTCTTATGCTTTGAAGGGCCAAAAAGTCATTGAAAATAACACTTCTAGAATCATACATCTTCTAGCACAATTTGTATACTATTATTTTGAAACTTTTAATAATAAATTAAATAAAGAAATTTGTCAATAATCGAAATCAATTTGAATAACCTTGGGGCTAAAATCTCCCCTTTTTTGATGATAACAAAATATTTAAAATTTCAAAGTGTGAGTTTCAAAAGGAAGGCATTAAGAAGTGTTTTTCAAGGAGTTTTGTGAATAAAAGTTTTGAAAAAAAAAAATCAAAAAACCCCCCTATAAAAAGTCTTCAAGACCATAACAAAAATAATGAATATGTCCAAGATAATAAACAAACTTGATATAGATCAAGCTCCCGCTACAATATGCACTGAAACATCATTAGTGAAAATCAATTTCTCATTTATTTTCATTGAATGAAATCACAAGCATTTAAAACAAATTCCATAATGCTTCAAGTATAGATATTACAACACATCACAAAGCATTCATAACCAATCACAATTAATAACAGAATGTTGCATATCATAAGTATATTTGTGTTTCCAAAATATCAAGAACTTCAGTTTCTTTACAAATAAAGTGTTTCTCAAATGTTTGTGTGTCCAAAAGATAATTGTTCCTAACGTCCATATCTAAGCATCCACATCTAGTTTCTAAAATAATTGTTCCTAAGCATCCACATCTAAAGTAAGCATCACATCTCAAGTACAAGTAAGACAAAAGAAAATAACTAAGCAACTACAACTTTCCCCCGTTTGTCATTATCAAAAAGAGGGGTAGCATTTGCGGAAAGGTGTAGGAGACCGCCCAGTGAGGAGCAGCTTCGCTAGCCTTGGGAAACCACAACATAAATTTCCTAATTTGTTTCCCCCAAATCTATCTCTGGCGTTTTGGAATATTTTCCGAAATCTTGTTGGAGTCCTTGATCCGTAGACGGCAATCACCATTCTTTGACACTCTCTTTAGCAGCTGAATGACTTGAGCTTGTTGCAACTTCATTCGATCAATGTCTTTCTGCATTTCAATCTGCGAGAGACAAGTTGGAAAACCTAGCGGCTCAACTCATCTATCTTTTCTTCCAAGGCAAGGGATGATAAAGCAGAGACAGTGTGAGAGGATAGGGGAATGTGAGGTAGGGATGATTGGGAATCTAGGTTTAGATTGTTAAGCCTAAGATTGATGAAGAATCCCATCCACCAGGGACCCTGAACCACAAAGTCAAGATGCTCGATTTTTTTGAGAGAGAGAGGAATAGGTCAGAAGAGGTGGTGGGAAGAAGGACCAGGGGTGGAGAAGGAACTCAGGACTGGGAAGAGAAGATCCAGGGTAAAGAGACCAGGAAGACACAGTTTCTTGGTCTTGGTCCAAATGCGGTTGACAAGTGAATATCCAGTTTCTAAGAGTTTCAGCCCCATAACACGAGGGGTCACGAGGGATTTTCTTTCACCCTTCAATCAATTTGAAATGCTTGAAAATTTTAGTGAAAATTATTCCATAGGGAAGGGCTTGATTATTTTGTTTGTGGGCATTTTATGTGCAGTGGATGACCAAAAAACCAAAAATCAGTAGGGAAACTAGTGGATAAGGGCCAAATGAGAAAAGTGTGGCCGTATGTGACAGCATCAAAGCGGCCAGAACGTGGAATGATATTGTGAGTGATGATTGATGTAACAGTCTCAGTTCTAAGGAGAGATCTTTCCAGAAACTATGACTAGGTGATTTAAATAGGGTGTTTGTGAGGAAGACGGAGACCAGTGAGATGAGGTATTGGGTGGTTTAAGAGTTACAGATGATTGACCTTGTCCATCATTTAAATTTTCAAAATGGGTTACTGACAGATGATGTAAGGTAAAAGGGACCCCTTTACAAAAACAGTCATGGGTATGAGGAGAAATGTCCTCATCATAAGATAGATTTGCAAAAAAACTCTTTGATGAGTGTGGGGTAAATATCCAGTCGAGTTTCAAAAGAGATGACCACTTTGGTTATCGAACCAGGCTTTTGGAATAGAATTTTTTTCAAAAAAATGCGAGATCAAAGATTGAAGTCCTGTTGAAGGCAAATGGCACTTGGGTTCTTAATCAAAGAACGAGAGGAAAAGCAGCAACGCAAGTGGAATGGAGGAGGTTCGTGGTCACTTTCGTGTTGCAATAGAGGAGGGGCTTAAGAATCCATGGTGTCGTGCAATATTGTGGTCGCAGCCCGTTGATATGTTGCTCCAGCATTCTTCAACCCAAACGGCATTACTCTGTAGCAGTATGTCCCCTACGGGGTGATGAATACAGTCTTTTCCCGGTCTTCACGTGCCATCACTATCTGATTATAGCCTGAGAAGCCATCAAAACACATCTGCAGAAGTTTTGCAGAGGCACGAAATATTGGAAGTGTGTAAACCCTGCTCTAGCGCAGAATGACCCGCTCGAGCGGACCATACAAAAACTGGGCAACAACAATGGGAGCCAAAGCTCTACCAACCTGTAACAACCAAGCCCAACACAACCCATAACTCAAACAAATGGAATCAAAGGATGACAACAAGGTAGATACAACTACCAACTCCACGGAACCAAAGTCCGGAATACAACAGATACAGAAAGGGAAAACCAGGATCGCTATAACTATTGTTACAATTTGACAAAAGAACACCATTTATTACCCTATTATAGTAATAATAATGTTATTTTAGCAAACACCATTAAAAATGCTCTAAGAAGCTAAGAGCTAGTGGGGGAGAGTTGACAAATTCCCTCTTGGCGTCATAGACTGTGTTAGTACGAACGGAACATAATAGAGTAATGGGAAATGCGGTCATAGAGCTTGAGTCATCAAGGGAGCAGTTGCCATGTAGCCCTAAGGTAATATATGAAAATGTTATGGTTTCCAAATAATCTATCAAATTTTTTACTGAATCTCCCACATGGGTGAGGGATCCCACACTCATGTGGGAGATTTAGTAAATAATTTGGTAGATTATTTAGAATTTCTAACATAACTTGATTCTATAACCTTCAATTATGGTGGGTAAATCCACTTTGGGCATGTTTGATTGATAAGATTAGAGCATGTGATTAGAATTATTAATCCGTGTGTCCAATAATCCTGTATTTGTTTTGAAATTTTGTTTCAAGATTATTAATCCAATGGATAGTTAATCCAACAAATTTGAAGGATTATTAGTAATGGGATAGGGGTGGGATTATATATCATGAGTTGGGAAATAAAATAAAAAGACACTTTTACCCTTGACTAAAAATTAAAACACTTATTATTTTTATATAATTTTATATTTTAGAATGCTAAAAATAATTTTTAAAAATTTAAAAATATTTTTTGATATTTATTTTATCAAATTAGCTTATATTTAAAAAAATAAATAAAAACAAACCAAACATGACTTTTGTATTTTGTATTTTTATTTTGCTTTTATTTATTTATTTATAATTTTTTTCAAAACCACGTTTATGAGGAAATTTTGATAAAGTAAAGATTGTAAAGAAACATTGATGGATGGTAAGATTGGAAAAGCAGATAAATATAATTGTAATCGTACATTCATATGTTTTCTTATCTAATGCAAATCAAACAATGGACAATGGAATAATTTATCCTTCTAATCCAATTGGATAGTAAATACCATACTAATTTGATGAGATTATTAATACCATCACTATTAATCTCGTGAATCAAACATGGCCTAAAAGAATTAAATTGTATTGTAAATTTAAACTTGTATGATGTATGTTAAATTTAAAATAAATTTGGTTCACACATTTCATTATTTAAGTAGTTTTTATGGTGTGAATGATAGAGTTGTTACTTATCAAACTAAAGATTCACATTTTTTTTTTCTCTTAATTTATAAATAATGGAAAAAAAACAAAATTATTTATAAAAATGCTACACTTTTCAAACAATTTTGCAAATTCCTGAGATTTCAAGATTGATGCCTCAAAGTCTTACCAAGTTGCCACAACCCCTCGAGTTCCATAACCTTATATAATCTCAAGCTATACCTATATTAGTTCAAAAAGCAACGATACCAATACTGAACTATTCAAACCAATTCATTTCAGAACCAGAATTACAACCGAACTATTCAGCCTTCGTTTGGCAATAACTTTCTTAGCTGGCTTTTTGGCGTTTTTGACTTTTTTAGCCTGAGAATTTTTTGTTCGTTTAATATTCTTGATTGGCTTTTTTGGATTTTTAGCTTTGGAATGGTGGATTTTTTTTTTTGTCCTTTTGTGATTTTTTAGCCCAACTCAAAAACCAAACAACCCCTCAATCATATGACTGGATGTCATCTAGTCTAGTTTACTCATTTCACCATTTTTCGTTTTTTAAATTTTTGGATAAATTACATTGACATCTCTTGAGGTTTCTATTTAATGCAGATCACCCTCTCACATTTGAAAAATTACATTCTCCTCCTTAATGTTTGTAATCTCATTACAAATTGTCCCCTGTATTACTGATGTGATACCCTAAAATTTTCTAAATGACTATTTTATCATTTTTCTTATCATTTCTTCTTCTTATCATCATGATTACATTCTAAAACTTTTCATCATTAAATTCTGTTTGAATATATTCTTATTGAGTGATGAAATACAAACATAAATTTTATATAAAATTTTTAAACACAATGATATAACTTAATGGCGACTTTTTACTTAAAAACAAAACACCTATAAATATGATTTATATTTACAAAAATATCACTATCACAATATTTTTATGATATTTTTTTTGTATAAATTTTTATATATGAATAGAATTTTTCATTTTTGTTTCACCATCATTTTTCTTTCTCGTCTATTCACTTGCATTTATTACAGTATTACCAAATACCATCATTTACATTTATTACAGTATTACTGATTTTTTTTTATATTTTTTTATATATGGTGAATTTAAAAAAAAATTACAAAATATTATACTTCTTAAGTATATCTAGATTAGGTGCATTTAAAAAATTAAAAAAAAATTCTTAAAATATTAAAAAAATTCAATAAAAATAAAAAATACGGAAAAATAAAAAATTTTAATTTTTTTTGTGAGTTAAACTAAAGAAGATGATTGTTATTTTTCTTAAGATAACATGAACAAAACAGTATTTTATATATATAAAGACTAAAGGGCAAATGTGTCATTTTAATCTAACAGGGGGGTAAGTATAATTTTTCAAAAGTGAGAGAGAAATCTGTATTAAATAGAAACCTCAGGGGGTGTCAGTGTAATTTATCCTAAATTTTTTACTCCCTCTGTCCCAAAATAATAGTCTATTTTGAGGAATCTAACTTTTTGGTAGTACAATTATTGTATTTTAAAAATATTAATTTTCTAAAATTATCTTTTGATAGTAAATTTTTTTTGGAATATCAATTGTCATAATTGTACTTTTTGTGTTGTTAATGAATTTAAAAGAACAAAATAAAAAATTCATGTTATTTTAGTTCTTAATTTTTGAAAAGATATTAATATTTTGAGATAATAAAAAATAAAATAAAGATTAATATTTTAAGATAGAGAGTAATTTTTTTGCACCTACAATACAAGACTAGAAAAGTTGTGACTACTATCTCGGGCAAGTGAAGTGGGCTTTTTAATGACTCGGCTGAAGATCAGATCCAATGGGCTCTATGAAATGTGAGAACTAACAAATGAAGCCTAGCTCGTTATCAGTGGGTGCACACAAATTGGTCTTAAGCAGGTTGGCCCACCATGGCCTGTGAAGCGATCCTTGGAATAAATATCTGGACACATGTCAGGATCTTATTGACCGAACTTACCATCATATATATTATTAAGAGCAATCACGTTGCTTGTTTTCACTTTTTAAAAAATATTTTTCAAAAAATTTTACTTTTTTATTTTTCGTATTTTTTGTTTTTACTGAATTTTTTTAAAATTTAGGAATTTTTTTTACTTTTTAGACACATCTAACATAAATATACCTAAAAAGTAAAAAAATTGTAAAAAAAATCTTTTAAAAATTCACTAAATATCAAAAATACAAAAAAAATACAAGAATTCAGTACATTTTTTTTATATTTTTAAGTATTTATTAATTTTTTAAAATATTTTTTCACTAATTTTTTACTTTTAGATACATCTAAGTAAGGTACATCTAAAAAAGTAAAAAAATTGTTTAAAATTTAAAAAATATTCACTAAAAACAAAAAAAAAACGAAAACAGAACCTTCAGACAAGGCCATCACTTCGCTTAGGTGCGCCGACCTTTTAAACTCTTCCCTGACTTGATTTATTTGTTTCTTTGAGGGGATCGAGTATATCATATTAATGGTTGTTGACGGCTAGGCGTTCCCTTCTTTTTCTCTACGCTTCCTCTTGTGATTCACAGACTGATCACTAGATGTTCATAAATTTCCACTCTGTACTAACTCTTCTAGGAATTGCTTAGTCCTTGTAATATTTGGTGAGGTGTCCGTAATCCTTGTGGTAGGAACACCACAGCCTTTAGTTCCAAAGAGATAGGTCTCCGATCATTTTTGGGAGTCATAAAAAATAGGGTTCATTTTCAATCTTCATTAGTGTACAGTATATCGACTCTGTAAAAGTGGTGACAATTGCTTTGAAGGCTTCTTTCTATGGTTTAGGCTGCTTAGCGATCGTGTTTGACTCTTTTCTTTTAGGAACAGAAGCCTTCTTTCCTTCCTGCTGTGGAGTTTTTGGTGGGAGCCGCACTGGCTTCGGTTCTTCAAACCTTCGTTGATTGTCTTCGATCTTCCAATGCTGTTCTAATTGACTTATCAAGATGCCCACATCAATGGGAGGTTTTTTCTCCACGCTTCCCCTTGTGATTTGGATAATGATCAATATATGTTCGTAAATGCCCACTCTGTACCAACTCTTCCAGGAATTGCTTCAGGGTCTTGCAATCTTTAGTGAGGTGTTCGTAATCCTTGTGGTAAGAACACGTAACCTTTGGTTTCGAAGAGATGGGTCTGTGATTATTTTTAGGGGACACAAAAAATAAGGTTCGTTTTGGATCTTCGTTAGTATCTAGTATATTAGCTCTATGAAAGTCGTAACAATTGCTCTAAAGGCTTCCTTCTGTGGTTTAGGCTATTTGGCGATCATGTTTGACTCTTTTCTTTTAAGATCAAAAGCCTTATTTCCCTCCTTTTGTGGAGTTTTTGGTGGGAGTTGTGCTGGCTTTGGCTCTTTGAACCTTCGTAGATCATCTTCGATCTTACAATGCTATTCTAATCGACTCATAAAGATGCCCGCATCAGTGGGAGGCTCTTTAGTCAATGATTGGTGGAGCTTGTTGGTAGACTGCAAGCCTAGCTTAATAAAGCAACCATTACTTGTTTGTTGCAGTTACCGATCTCATTATAAGTTGTCTAGTATCTACAGACATAATCTCCTAGACTCTTTGTTTCCTCATTCTTCATGGTAAAGAGTACGTTCACCTCCGTTGGTGGTTGGCTATTGGTATTAAAATATGAAATGAATGTTGTTAAAGTTGCTTCCAATTGTTGATCAATCTAGCTTTGAGCTTGTAATACAATCGAAAGACCATCTCTCCCAGGCTTTAAAGAACATTATATACATGAATGATTTATTGTTGCTCCATAAGGTCATAGCATGCATATAGTGTTGGATATGACCGGTCGGATCTCCTTTGCTATCGTATAGGCTAAACTTCGGAAGAATGAATCTCTTTGGTGGATCAGCACTCTCGATTACTCGGGAGAATGGGAAGGCTATTTCTTCTGTAAAAAGCTTTCTTCGAACCGACTTGGGGCTTTCTCTTGTACGTTGGTTAAGCTAGCTTCTTAGGTCGCTCTTCTGGTGCTTTAGCGAGTCATTTTATTTGGTGACCAAGCGTTTCTTTTGCGTTTAACTGAGATGACTGTTAGCAATTTTGTAATGCCCCAAAATAAATAGACACTCTACTCCATTATAATATTTCTAGCATGCCGAACACAACAAAAATATGATTATAAAACCTCATTTCCAACACATGCCTCAGTATATTCTTTTGGTTCTACAACATGAATTGCATCCAAAATGAATAAAACTAAATTATTACAAGTTAATGCCTTAAATGCTACAAATTTCCAGGGCCTTGCCCAGTTACAGCTAATGAGTCACAACTCAATACAAAGAAGCCCATGGCTTAATTTACAACAATAACCAAGAAATCAATGAATACGAGCCTCAAGCTCCAAGATCCTTCCAAGTCATCACCTTGGGCGGAGGCACACCAGTTCACCTAAAAGTGGTTTCCCTCATAGGGTGAGCATAAAACCCAGTAGAAATAAACTTAAAGACATGTATGTAGCTTAACAATTTCATATGATGTATGCACATGAAATGTCATGATAAAACATGCATTTTTCCCTCTTGGAAATAATGTAATGCGAGATTTCCAAAAGATCTTTCCAAATCAACAATATCCTTACAAAACATACAAGTGGTAAATATAATAAATAAATCCCCACGGCTAGTGTTCATAATAGTAACTATACAAGTCACTATACTATTTTTGCCGGCATTAACCGGAAGACTCGGCACCTACCACGTGGGTTTCAGGTCTTACACCAAGGACACACAGGCCAACTTAATTTTTCTTTAACACCCCCTCATGGTTTCACTATTTTATTTACCCTTTCTATAATACAATACATGAATCTCCAAACAATAATACATTTCCTAAAACATTGATATCTCCAATTACAAATCCATGATATGCATAATGCAATGTATGATTTGAAAATGTTTCCATTCCTTAATCCACATGCAGTTTCTACAACAATAAACACAATTCTCCATGAGTTGCCAACAACAATTATCTCTAATTAAAAGACAACAACAATGATTATATTCCAAAATCATAATGAAATCGGAATCCCAATGATTTATACAAAATCTCATGATTTCCAAAACAACATTCACACTCCTCACGAGTTTTGTGAATCTCCACCGAAAATACACAATTTTCTCACAACCATTTATATTGTTTCCAGCAAAACCACCATTTCAAAAAAGTAAATAATACTCGGTATTTTCTAATAATTCCAAAACTTTTCTCAACCGATCCTCATTTCGACCAAAATCCCACAACCATTCTAACTCCATCATTTTCCCATAAAAGCACCCAAAACCCTAGTTTTTTTATTAATATTTGAAAATCCATTACAACCAAATCTTTTCTTCAAAAATACATAACACAACAACCACGAAGTTACTAATCCTAAACCATAAATGAAAACAAGTATTTTTTTCCCAAATTTGTGCATTAATAAATATATATATCCAAATCCTTTTTTTTTTTTTTGAAAACCCATAACTAACAAAATAACATATAACGAAGCTAAACAACATGCACACTGTTAAGAAAATCCCTACCTCAACTCCGGAAGAAGAGAAAGCCCAAAAGCCCCAAAACTCAATGTCGACAAAAACACGAACTTTTCAGATTAAAACGAAGCTCTTGGTGCGCTCTACCTTTTTCTCCAAAGGACAATAGTGGAGAAATCGACGGATGATGGTGTATTTAAGGTTCAAAGACAAGTTTCAGAGAGAGAGAGAGAGAGTAGATCTAGGTTTTTGAAATATTTAGAGTGAGAGAGAGAGAGAGAGAGAGAGCAATGAAAAAGTGATCCAAAAAATGACTTGCACGGATTGATATATGGGTAGACTGCTCGAGCGACAAAAACATCGCTCAAGTGACCAAACACGAAAAGAGAGACTGCTCTAGTGAACAAAGTACCGTTTCGAGCGAAGAATACCACCCTCCCAGTACTTTTGCAAACCTGCAAAAGTACTGAGAGTTTCAAAAGACCGCTCGAGCACAAGAAGGACCGCTCCAGCGAAGACCGCTTGAGCACAAGAAATATTGCTCGAGCGCAAGAATGCCATACTCCTAGTAATTTTGCAGATCTAAAAAAGTAGTAGAAGTTCTTAAAGTTCGCTTGAGCACAAGAAAGTTTACTTGAGTGAACAAGCCAAAATCTGGGCAGCATTTTTATTGATAAACAAACTACTAACATGTTCTAAACGTAACTACAACAACCAAACTGTTATTTAGCAAGGCAACCCAAGAGGGGCGTGAATTGGGTAATTAAAAATTTGGTCCAAAAATAAATTTGCAAAGACTAAGCGTTTAAAGGCAGATGGCAATAAATGAATACATAGAAAATAAAAGGAAAGGAAAGAAGAGCTTGACAAAAGGATTTATAGTGGTTCGACTCACCGGCCTACGTCCATTCCTCAAGACACCTTCTTGAGAATTTCTTCACTATAAATAGATGCACCACCAAGCTTTACCTAGCTTGTGGAATTTTACAAGGACTTACTCTAATCTGTTGAGAACCACTCAACTAAATGCCCCACTTTACAAGTGTGTCACTCAGAAAATAAGGAATAAGAATAAGAGGTACAACTTTTCTCTTTTACAAATGTTCTCTCACAAAAAATGGATATGAAAGTGTAAGCTCTCAAGTAATTTAAGGCTCACTTAGTTATGAAAATGGAAGTACAAATAGAGTATATTAAAAGCTCTTGATTACTCTTGAATGCTCTAGGCTTGTTGTATTGAAGAAGTGTATTAAATGAACAAGGAGACCTCTATATTTATAATATTGATGGCTTCTAGCTGTTAGAGAGAAAGAAGATTTGAATCACTTATCCGTTGGAGAAGATCATCAAGAATTTGCTCTAGCTGTGTTTGATTAGAAAAGAGAGAAGGCAGACTGTAGGCAGGTCTTGGAAAGAGAGGTTTCATTAAATGTATAAGCTTTTTATTTAATGCTCAACCTCATAAGTCAACTTCTTGGAGAAGATATGGTGCCAGAGGATCTATTCTGTGGTCAGAAGATATGACGTATTCTGCACACAAATCTGAAAAAATGGCTGAGAAATGATCTGCAACAGTCTAGATCTGATTTGGCAGGTGGAATTTTTTAAACCCAGATTTACATGTGTTGACCCCTGCAGATTGGGTGTCGACCCTTTGCTTTCTTTTTTTCTTTGAGTTAAGTTCCAGGTATTCCATGTGTCGACCCTTATCATTCTTGGTGTCGACTCTTGCTGTTTTGGTGTTGACCCTTGCAGCTGGAACACTTAGGCATTTTGATCTTCACTCCGGTATTGACCTTTGCTATCTTGGCGTCAACCCTTTGGCCTGTTTTAAGCATGGATAGAGTTTTGCAAAAATGTGCTATTCTTATGCTTTGAAGGGCCAAAAATCATTGAAAAATAAAACTTCTAGAATCATACATCTTCTAGCACAATTTGTATACTATTATTTTGAAAACTTTTAATAATAAATTAAATAAAGAAATTTGTCAATAATCGAAATCAATTTGAATAACCTTGGGGCTAACAATCTCCCCCTTTTTGATGATAACAAATATTTAAAATTTTCAAAGTGTGAGCTTCAAAAGGAAGGCATTAAGAAGTGTTTTTCAAGGAGTTTTGTGAATAAAAGTTTTGAAAAAAAAAAATCAAAAAATCCCCCTATAAAAAGGTCTTCAAGACCATAACAAAAATAATGATATATGTCCAGATAATAAGACAACTTGATATAGATCAAGCTTCCGCTAACAATATGCACTGAAACAATCATTAGTGAAATCAATTTCTTCAATTTATTTTCATTGAATGAAATCACAAGCATTTACAAACAAATTCCATAATGCTTCAAGTATAGATATTGACAACACATCACAAAGCATTCATAACCAATCACAATTAATAACAGAATGTTTGCATATCATAATATATTTGTGTTTCCAAAATATCAAGAACTTCAGTTTCTTAACAAATAAGTGTTTCTCAAATGTTTGTGTGTCCAAAAGATAATTGTTCCTAAGCATCCATATCTAAGCATCCACATCTACGTGTTTCTAAAATAATTGTTCCTAAGCATCCACATCTAAAGTAAGCATCCACATCTCAAGTACAAGTAAGACAAAAAAGAAAAATAACTACAGCAACTACAACTTTCTCCCCCTTTGTCATTATCAAAAAGAGGGGTAGCATTTGCGGAAAGGTGTAGGAGACCGCGGCCAGTGAGGAGCAGCTTCGCGCTAGCCTTGGGCAAACCACAACATAAATTTCCTAATTTGTTTCCCCAAATCATCGTCCTAGCACTGTTGAAAGATTTGACGAAATTCTTCGTTGGAGTCCTTGATCCTGTAGACAACGATCACCATACTTTCTACACTTTCTTTAGCAGTGACAATGACTTTGGCTTGCCGCAGCTTCATGCAATCAATGTCATGCTGCATTGCAGTCTATTCAGAGACAAGTTAAAGAACCAATAAGGCCAACTCATCCACTTTTTATTTCAAGGTAGAGGAGAATGAAGCAGGGACAGTGTGAGAGGATGAGGGAATGTCAGAGGCAGGGATGGATTAGGAATCTAGGTTTAAATTGTTAAGCCTAGAATTGATTGAAGCAATCTCATCCATCAGGAGACCCTAAACCATAAAGTCAAGATGCTCGATTTTTTGAGAGAGAGAGAGTAGAGGTTAGAAGAAGGTGGTAGAGAGGAGGGACCAGGGGTGGAGAAAGGAAGTGCATGACTGGGAAGAGAAGAGCCAGGGGTAGAGAGACCAGGGGAAGACATAGTTTTCTTGGTCTTGGTCCAAATGTGGTTGACCAATGAATATCCCATGTTTCTAAGAGTTTCAGCTCCATAACACGAGGGGTCTTGAGGGACTTTTTCTTCCCCCTTTAGATCAATCTTGAAATGCTTGAAGATTTTAGTGAAAACCATTCCGAAATGGAGGGTTTGATTATTTTGTTTGTGGGCATTTTTGATACAGTAAATAACCAAAAATCCAAAATCAGTGGGAAAACCAGTGGATAAGGCCCAAATGAGGTAAGTGTGGTCGTATGTGACAGCATCAAAGCTGTTGGAATGTAGAATGATGTTGTGAGTGATGGTGTGATGTAACAGTCTTAGTTCTAGGGAGAGATCTTTCCCAGAGATTGCGACCACGTGATTTAAGATAGGGTTGTTTGTGAGGAGACGAAGACCAGTGTCATACATCTTCTAGCACAATTTGTATACTATTATTTTGAAAACTTTTAATAATAAATTAAATAAAGAAATTTGTCAATAATCGAAATCAATTTGAATAACCTTGGGGCTAACAATCTCCCCCTTTTTGATGATGACAAATATTTAAAATTTTCAAAGTGTGAGTTTCAAAAGGAAGGCATTAAGAAGTGTTTTTCAAGGAGTTTTGTGAATAAAAGTTTTGAAAAAAAAATCAAAAACTCCCCCTATAAAAAGGTCTTCAAGACCATAACAAAAATAATGATATATGTCAAGATAATAAAACAACTTGATATAGATCAAGCTCCCGCTATCAATATGCACTGAAACAATCATTAGTGAAATCAATTTCTTCCATTTATTTTCATTGAATGAAATCACAAGCATTTAAAAACAAATTCCATAATGCTTCAAGTATAGATATTCACAACACATCACAAGCATTCATAACCAATCACAATTAATAACAGAATGTTTGCATATCATAATATATTTGTGTTTCCAAAATATCAAGAACTTCAGTTTCTCAACAAATAAGTATTTCTCAAATGTTTGTGTGTCCAAAAGATAATTGTTCCTAAGCGTCCATATCTAAGCATCCACATCTAAGTGTTTCTAAAATAATTGTTCCTAAGCATCCACATCTAAAGTAAGCATCCACATCTCAAGTACAAGTAAGACAAAAAAGAAAAATAACTACAGCAACTACAACTTTCTCCCCCTTTGTCATTATCAAAAAGAGGGGTAGCATTTGCGGAAAGGTGTAGGAGACCGCGGCCAGTGAGGAGCAGCTTCGCGCTAGCCTTGGGCAAACCACAACATAAATTTCCTAATTTGTTTCCCCAAATCATCGTCCTAGCGTTGTTGGAATATTTTCCAAAATTCTTCGTTGGAGTCCTTGATCCCGTAGACGGCAATCACCATACTTTTGACACTCTCTTTAGCAGCTGTAATGACTTGAGCTTGTTGCAACTTCATTCGATCAATGTCTTTCTGCATTTCAGTCTGCTGAGAGACAAGTTGGAGAACCTAGGCTCTCAACTCATCTATCTTTTCTTCCAAGGCAAAGGATGATAAAGCAGAGACAGTGTGAGAGGATGAGGGAATGTTAGAGGTAGGGATGGATTGGGAATCTAGGTTTAGATTGTTAAGCCTAGAATTGATGAAAGTAATCCCATCCACCAGGGGACCCTGAACCATAAAGTCAAGATGCTCGATTTTTTGAGAGAGAGATGATAGGTCAGAAGAGGGTGGTGGAGAAGAAGGACCAGGGGTGGAGAAGGGAACTGCAGGACTGGGAAGAGAAGATCCAGAGGTAAAGAGACCAGGGTAAGACACAGTTTTCTTGGTCTTGGTCCAAATGCGGTTGACAAGTGAATATCCAACGTTTCTAAGAGTTTCAACCCCATAACACGAGGGGTCACGAGGGACTTTTTCTTCACCCTTCAGATCAATTTTGAAATGCTTGAAAATTTTAGTGAAAATCATTCCATAGGGAAGGGCTTGATTATTTTGTTTGTGGGCATTTTCAATGCAGTGGATGACCAAAAAACCAAAATCAGTAGGGAAACTAGTGGATAAGGCCCAAATGAGAAAAGTGTGGCCGTATGTGACAGCATCAAAGCGGCCAGAACGTGGAATGATATTGTGAGTGATGATGTGATGTAACAGTCTCAGTTCTAAGGAGAGATCTTTTCTAGAAACTATGACTAGGTGATTTAAATTAGGGTTGTTTGTGAGGAGGCGGAGACCAGTGAGATGAGAGTATTGGGGTGGTTTAAGAGTTACAGATGGATTGACCCTA
Organism: Camellia sinensis; assembly: GCF_004153795.1. NCBI lineage: Eukaryota > Viridiplantae > Streptophyta > Magnoliopsida > Ericales > Theaceae > Camellia > Camellia sinensis. The sequence continues at coordinate 586,439 of NW_021024966.1, forward strand.
TGTCCATCATTTGAAATTTTCAAAATGGAGTTACTGACAGATGATGTATGGGTAAAAGGGACCCCTTTCACAAAACAGTCATGGGTATGAGGAGAAATGTCCTCATCATAAGATAGATTTGCAAAAAACTCTTTGATGAGTGTGGGGTAAATATCATAGTCGAGTTTCAAAAGAGATGACCACTTTTGGTTATCGAACCAAGCTTTTACAGGAATAGAATTTTTTTCAAAAAATGCGAGATCAAAGATTGAAGTCCTTGTTGAAGGCAAATTGGCACTTTGGGTTCTTGAATCAAGAACAGAAGGAAAAGCAGCAACGGCAGTGGAAATGGAGGAGGTTCGTGGTCACTTTCGTGTTGCAATAGGAGGAGGGGCTTAAGAATCCATGGAGATGAAGAAGGAGATGTTGCGAGGAGGATGGGAGAAGATCAAAATGAGAATCGTCGAAGAGAGATGTCGAAATAGGAAAAGGGGCTAGGGCTAGGGATTTAATGGATGTCGTAAGAGAGAAGGAAGGGTTGTGTGGTATATTAATACTCTTGAGAAGGTGTTGACCCTTGGGAAGAGAGGTGTTGACCCTTCGAATTTGAAAAGACTGCACATCAAAAACCTTACTCAAAAGGCAGGTGTCGACCCTTAGGAAAAAAGGGGTCGACACTAAAAAGTAGTGACCTCAGATTCATCAGGTGTCGACACCTTCGAAAAGAGGTGTCGACCCTAAGCAACAAAAGGCACAAGCCTAGTTTAACTAGGTGTCAACCCTATAGAGTAGGGGGTCGACCCTTAAGGGTCCTGGAAGGCAAAAAGCTAGTGCTTTTCTTATCAAACTTCTCAAAGAAGCATAATAACACATAGTTTAACATCACATGGGAACATTTAACATACCAAGCTCAGTTCGTATAAAGTAGAAATGTTCCTCATTGAGAGGCTTTGTAATGATATCGGCCAATTGTTGACTTGTAGGCACAAATTCGAGTTCAATGTCACATTTTAGTACATGATCTCGTAGAAAGTGGTGCCTTATTTCAATGTGTTTAGTGCGTGAGTGTTGTATGAGATTTTTTGAAAGATTAATGGCACCAGTGTTATCACTTTTAATAGGTATGTGATCAAAGTGAAGTCCAAAATCAAGAAGTTGTTGTTTTATTCAAAGCATTTGAGCACAACAACTAGCGGTGGCAATATATTCTGCTTCAGCTATAGATAAAGCCACATAATTTTGTTTTTTACAAAACCAAGATGTGAGTGAATTCCCAAGAAAATGACAAGTATCACTAGTGCTTTTACGGTCAAGTCTACATCTCACAAAGTTGGCATCCAAACAACCATAAAGATCAAAAACATTTGTTTTAGGGTACCAAAGCCCCAAAAGTGGAGTGTAAACGAGATATCTGAAAATACGTTTTACTGCGGTGATGTGTGATGCTTTTGGAGATGATTGAAAACGAGCACACATACAAACACTAAACATGATATTGGGTCTACTAGCTGTTAGATAGAGTAATGAACCAATCATACCTTCATATTTCTTTTCTTCTACCAGTTTACCTTGCTCATTGCTGTCGATTTTAATCGATGTGCTCATGGGAGTTGCTGCAGATTTGGACAAATCCAGTTCAAACCTTTTGAGGAGATCTTTGATATATTTGGCTTGAGATAGATGAATGCCATCTTGGGTTTGGTTTATTTGCAATCCGAAAAAGTATGTCAATTCTCCCATCATACTCATTTCAAATTCGCCCTACATATCTTTAGCAAATTCCTCGCACAAAGATTCATTAGTAACTCCGAATATGATATCATCAATATAAATTTGAACAATAAGCATATCTTCATTTTTGATTTTTATGAAAAGAGTTGTATCAATTTTCCCACAAGAAAAACCTTTTTCAATAAGAAAATTGCTCAAGCGTTCATACCAAGCTCTAGGGGCTTGTTTCAAACCATACAAGGCTTTTGAAAGTTTATAGACGTGGTCCGGGTGTTTGTGGTTTTCAAAGCTGGGAGATTGTTCAACATACACTTCCTTCGAAATATACCCATTTGAAAAGGCACTTTTCACATCCATTTGGTAAAGTTTAAAATTTCTAAAACAAGCAAATGCAAGAAACATACGAATGGCTTCAAGGCGTGCAACGGGTGCAAATGTTTCATCAAAATCAATGCCTTATTCTTTGTTATAACCTTGGGCTACAAGTCTAGCTTTGTTTCAGATAACAACCCCAGATTCATCCATTTTGTTTCGAAAAACCCATTTAGTTCCAATAACGGAATGATCCATAGGACGAAGAGTCAAAAACCAAACTTCATTTCTTTCAAATTGATTTAACTCTTCTTGCATAGCAAAAATCCAGTTTTCATCGTGTTCAGCTTCAAAAAAAGGTTTTTGGCTCAATTTGAGAAACAAAAGCTAAATTGCCACAGACATTATGAATAGAAGAACGAGTTCTTACTCCTTGTGTGGCGTCTCCTATAATGAGGTCTTTGGGAGGTCCATGAGCATACTTTCATTCTTTGGGTAGATCATTTTCCTTTGTTGGATAGGTATACTCTTTTTGAAGATCTTTCATAGAGACTTCAACATTGGGTTCTGAAGAATGAAGTTCATCATTTTTCAATAAGTAAATACCTTCAACGCTTGGATTAGAATCTGCAACATCATCACTAACGATATTCTTGGAAGCAAAAAAGTTAGATTCATCAAAAGCAACATGTATAGATTCTTCAACAAGTAAAGTTCTTTTATTAAAGACACAATAAGCTTTACTAGAATTTGCATAGCGAAGAAACACTACTTCATAAGATTTTGCATCAACCTTCCCATGATTTTCTTTATTATTATTAAGTACAAAACATTTACAACCAAATGCACAAAAATGACCAATATTGGGTGTTTTACCTTTCCATAATTCATATGGCATTTTCTTAAGTATGGGTCAAATCATAGCACGATTAATAATATAACAAGTTGTATTGATAGCTTCCGCCCTAAAATATCTTGGCAAATTATTTTCACAAAGTATAGTCTGAGCCATTTTCTCAAGAACTATATTTTTTCTTTCTACCACACCATTTTGTTGAGGAGTTTGAGGAGCGGAAAAATTATTATCAACAACATGCTCATTACAAAATAAAATAAACTCATCATTATCAAATTCTTTACCATGATCACTTCTAATTCTACAAATAGTAAGACTAATCATGTTTTGAATACGTTTACAAAGAGCTGTACATGCAGAAAAAGTATCACTTTTGCGTGTCAAGAAAATCACACAAGTGAATCTAGTATAGTCATCCACACAAACAAGACAATAAGATTTACCACTAAGACTTAAAGTTCTAGAAGGTCTGGACAAGTCAATGTACAACAATTGAAGAGGTCTAGAAGTGGAAATAATATTTTTAGATTTGAAAGAAACTATTGTTTGTGTTCCTTGTTGACAAACATCACAAAGTCTATCTTTTTCAAAATTAATTTTTGGTAAACCTACAACCAAATCAAGTTTTGAGAGTTTTGAAAGCAAATCTATATGAGCATGTCCTAGCCTTCTATGCCATAGCCATTCGGATTCATTTATAGTAGATAAGCACTTAACATCATGCTTAGGAGATAAACTGTGCAAATCAAATATATACACATTTTCATGCCTATGACCAACAAAAAGCACTTTGTTTTCAGCAGAATTTTTAATGGTGTAGTGGGATTTTTCAAAAGTAACATGATTGTCTTTATCACACATTTGACTAATACTAAGCAAGTTATGTTTCAATCCTTCAACAAGTAATACATTTTCGATGATGGGTGAAGAAGTTTTACCAATACTACCTTCACCGATGATTTTTCCTTTACTATTGTCTCCGAAGGTCACGTGACCTCCTTCTTTGGATTTAAGGGTTGAGAGCATTGCTTTATCCCCGGTCATGTGCCTTGAGTATGCACTATCAAGGTACCACCAGTTGTTGTTAGATTTTGACCTAAAGCACACTTGCAAAAATCATATTTTTGTTGACCTTTTGGTACCCATTCTTTCTTGGGTCCATGAGAGTTAGGAGTTGAAGTGTTTTTGGGAACCCATTTCTTTTTCATTCTATCAAATGAGTTTCTCTTAGCAGGACATGAATGAGAGATGTGACATTTTCTTCCACAATAATGACATGTGAGATGAGAATTGTTGGATGATGCATGAACAAAAGTCTTTTTGGAATTTTTTGAAAAAGGTTTATAGCCAATTCCCATTTTTCCAAATGTTTGATTTTGACTTTTGAGAATTTTATCTAAGGTATCTCTACCTTGAGTAAATTATGTCATTTTTTTAAATCTTCTATGTTTTCATTTAAGATAATTTTCTCCTTTTTCAAAATTTCATTTTCCTTTTGCAAATCATCTACTTTCTTTTTAAAAATGAAGAATTCTTTTTCCTTTGAAAATTCTTTCTCCTTTTCCATCGTCAAGACTTCATTTTCCAAAGTATTGATCTTAGAAGTCAAGGATTCCTTTTCCTGAGATAAACTTGAGATCATTTTATTTTGACAACTATTTTTCATACTTAATTTTTTAAATTCAGCGTGTAATTCATCAAAAGTAGTTTGTAATTCATCAAAGGTAAAGGAGTCAACATTTACCTCGTCTTCAAGTACCGTCAAGCATAGATTTGCGACTTCATTTTTGCAAAGATCCGTCTCCGAGTCGCTGTCATCACTGTCTTCTCCCCATGATGCAATCATGGTCTTCTTCTTATCTTTCTTGAATTGTTTTTTGAGCTCTGGACATTTCGATTTGTAGTGTCCCGGCTTGTTATATTCATAGCAAGTAACTTCAGATTTTTTATGACTTTCTCCTTTTTGAAGATCTTTGTTGAAGTCTTTTCTGAAGAACTTTCTTACACCTTGTTTCTTCTTCACAGACCTTTTGAATCTTTTGATAATGAAAGCCATTTCTTCATCTTCCTTTGAAGCATCTTTTTTTTTTCCTTTGCATGATGATCTCATGGGTTAGGAAAGATCCCATTAGCTCATCAAGACTCAATGTTGACAAGTCTCTTGTTTTTATCATTGCAATAACTTTGTTCTCCCAACTTTTTGGCAATGATTGGAGAACTTTTCTGACAATCTCTACATTAGTATAAGTCTTCCCAAGAGATTTAAGACTGTTTATAATGTCTGTAAAGCGAGTGAACATTTGGGATATGTTCTCATCGGGTTTTATCTTGAAGAGCTCATAATTGTGAGCAAACAAACTTACTCTAGACTCTTTGACTTGAGTAGTTCCCTTATGAGTTACAACAAGTTTATCCTAAATTTCTTTCGCAGTTGTATAAGTGCATATTCTGTTCAACTCAGTAGTATCAAGTGCACAATATAACATGTTAACAGTTTTGGCATTGGATTGAATATCTTTATAATCAGCACTAGTCCACTCACTTTCAAGTTTGGGGACGAACAGACCATCTATGGTTTTGGTGGGGACTTTAGGACCATCACATATGATTTTCCAAACCTCATAGTCGGTAGATCGAATATGCTTAATCATGCGGGTTTTCTAATAGTTGAAATTTGTGCCATTGAAGAAGGGTGGTCTATTTGAGGCTTGACCTTTAGGAAGAGAGGAGCTAGGGGTTGCCATAGATCACTCTAAGACAGTTAAGTCACAATACTAGAGACGAGGCTCTGATACCAATTGTTATTTAGGAAGGAAATCCAAGAGGGGGGGGTGAATTGGGTAATTAAAAATTTAGTCTAAAAATAAATTTGCAAAGACTAAGTGTTCAAAGGCAGATGACAATAAATGAATGCACAGAAAAATAAAAGGAAAGGAAAGAAGAGCTTGACATAAGGATTTATAGTGGTTCGGCTCACCGGCCTACGTCCAATCCTCAAGACACCTTCTTGAGAATTTCTTCACTATGAATAGATGCACCACCAAGCTTCACCTAGCTTGTGGATTTTTACATGGACTTACTTCAATTTGTTGAGAACCACTCAACTAAATGCCTCACTTTACAAGTGTGTCACTCAGAAAATAAGGAATAAGAATAAGAGGTGCAACTTTCCTCTTTTACAAATGTTCTCTCACAAAAAATGGATATGAAAGTGTAAACTCTCAAATAATTTAAGACTCACTCAGATAGGAAAATGGAAGTACAAATGGAGTATATTAAAAGCTCTTGATTACTCTTGAATGCTCTAGGCTTGTTGTATTGAAGAAGTGTATTAAATGAACAATGAGACCTCCATATTTATAATATTGATGGCTTCTAGCTGTTAGAGAGAGAGAAGATTTGAATCTCTTATCCGTTGGAGAAGATCATTAAGGATTTGCTCCGACTGTGTTTGATCAGAAAAGAGAGAAGGTCGACTGTAGGCAGGTCTTGAAAAAAGAGATTTCATTAAATGCATAAGCTTTTTATTTAATGCTCAACCTCATAAGTCAACTTCTTGGAGAAGATATGGTGCCAGAGGATCTGTTCTGTGGTCAAAAGATATGACGTATTCTGCACACAAATCTAAAAAAGTGGCGGAGAAATGATCTGCAACAGTCTGGAACTGATTTGGCAGGTGGAATTTTTTAAACCCAGATTTATAGGTGTCGACCTCTACAGATTGGGTATCGACCCTTTGCTTTGGTTTCTTCTCTGAGTTGAGTTCTAGGTATTCCAAGTGTCGACCCTTATCATTCTTGGTGTCGACCTTGGTTGCTAGATTGCATTCTGAAATTTGGTGTCGACCCTGCTGTTGGATTGCACACTGAATTTTGGTGTCGACCTTTGCAACTGGAACACTTAGGCATTTTGATCTTCACTTTGGTGTCGACCCGTGCTATCTTGGTATCGACCCTTAGACCTGTTTTAAGCATAGATATAGTTTTGCAAATAGGTGCTAATCTTATGCTTTGAAGGGCCAAAAATCATTGAAAAATATCACTTTTAGAATCATACATCTTCTAGCACAATTTGTATACATAATAAATTAAATAAAGAAATTTGTCAATAATCAAAATCAATTTGAATAACCTTAGGGCTAACACAAACAACCAAACTCAATAAGGAATAAGATGAATAGGGATATGAACAACCATTCAAGAATAGGAATTCTTGGTCCAAAACAATGAACGGGTTAGATATAAACTAGAATCGTCATAACCTCCCCCTTTAAGAAATTTCGTCGCCCAAATTTAAAAATCAATATAACAACACAGTATTTAAATAAATCATTACAATGTGAACTAATTCAATTCAGAACCACTGGTTATCCATTCTCATAACAATGATAAACAAAGCGTTCAATACTGAATATTACCATATACTTCTTCTAAAACATATACAATGTTTACAAATAACAATATAATAAGGTACCAATAACACTTCAAGCAAGGAAGTCCAAACAAATATCACACTCAGTTACTTTGAATCCAAAGGCACCTCAACTCATAAAGCCACCCTGAATGCTCTACTCACCCAAAATCTTCATCCTTCCCTTCACATGACGACATAGACATTCCCAAAGCAAAACCTCTCAAAAAACGAAATTCTAATCCACAATAACCCAACTATGTCGAGGAAGACAACTACACACAAAAGAGAATAAAACCTTGCCTAGCACCCATCATGAATTCTAAGGTACAACTTTCTCTGTATAAACAAAACTTGCTGCAACAGACACCGAGATTCCGAAATTGAAAACAACCAAAACCCATCATGAACTTTTATTCTTGTTAGTTTTATTTGCCATAAAAGAAAATAAAATTGTACACTATTATTATGCCATGACCCAAACCATAACACCTACAAGACAATTGCCGAAACCAACCTCAACCATTATTAAATACTCATCGCCATTTTGAAATAATCCAATTCCCAACAAGAAAAAGTTTTAGTTCCCTATTTCCCTTACAAAATACTTCAATTTATAACACTCCCAACCGTCACTCAACCAACGACATAATCATTTCAAGAATAGAATGGTAATCCTGTTACGACATATAAATAGAACACGTCAAACATGACATCAAGAGGTTAAACAATAGTAGAAAATCACCTGAAAATTACATTCCATTACCACAACTATGACACCCACTGACCACCCATTACTACATCCTTTCTAGTAAAACAAGCTACCACATTCGCTTCCATGTAGGGAATAACAATACTGATCAAAACGCATGCTCGGATAACAACACTCTAAACAAAAGATCTTAAGATATGCATAAGATTAAAAAAAAATAAAAAAATCTAAGGATTAACTCGCCCAATTTCAAGAGAATACTAATAAAGGACTAGGTTCACTACACCTCGTGCTGATTTCCTACCCAAGATATTGGTCACTACCTTGACTTTCCTCGTTAACAACACACTTGAACCCCTTGATATCCACTACCTCAGCTCACCACCTTCCCTCGAATCCAACGCCTCTCAGAATTTCACCTCGTGAGCCCAAAATTCATACTTCCCAAACTTAACTAATCATGAAGGGGTCTAAACAACTCAAATACTAACAAACTGTCCATACGCTCTTATAAAGAAAGGATAACTCAACCAAACCAAAGAAAGCAATTTGCACTAAATCTCGAACTTACAAAGGATCTTCTCAATCCTAGCCAAAAGGTCACCCTAACACATATTCGACTCTATAATTGCTTCCAAAGCATCCCCTTAACTCTCTTAATGCCTCATTGCCACCAAATCTCAGAATATACCTATGAAATGAGCCGCCCTAGTACCACTACCATATCTCCCAATTCTAATCAAACAAGAGATCAACATCTCGGGTTCACAACCCTCACTCCTATTCTGCGGACAAAGCTTGCAAAGAGGCTGTACCTTTAGTACAAGAAACACATCACAAACCACAACAACACACTCTCGCATATTGCCAACCCAAAATGAAATGTGAATCTATTATTATGATAACCACCATAAAACGAAACTAATTGTCCTTAGTAGACTAGGAATAATTTTCTATATATGAAACTCAAGTCACTCCACGCCAACCACTCTTAACTACCCCAAACACCAACACTATCAATTTCTAATAACCTGATAAGGAATTCTTAAAGGTGTACTAAAGACACCGATTCATCTAACCGACTTCTTGGTATGATAACAACAACATGTTACCCTACACCGACCTATTAGAATCAAACATGTCGTCTATTCAACCACTCTCCCCATTTAGTGCCAAAACTACAATATTCCAACACCAAACATTCCTAAATGGGATTCTACAACTTCTCCCACACCTCCCTGAAGTCCAAAGTGGACTTCTAGAGGCCAAAACCCATAATTCCCATTGCAAACAATATACACCCACCAATGTAAATCACATACAACCACACTACACCGAAGACTGATAAGGTCCATAATAGGTTCACTACCCACACCAATTCACATGCATCTGACAACATCACAACATTTCTCCGGTCATTACAATACATAATCCTCTTATTCTCCCAAGAAGCCTTCACTGCAACAAATTAAGACTCATACGTCTAACATAAGCCAATATCAACCAAACTGAACATACTGACTGGTATAACTCTACCCTTGCAATATTCTAACTAGTCATAATGATCCTCAAAATACCCATCTTCCACAACCAACTCTATTGTCCACCTGTCCTAAATCAATTTCAACCAAACATAAATTATTTAACATAGAAAACAATCCCAATCAAAATAAAGCTCTCTGGCCATTACATTCCCAAGTCAAAACGTAATAGTTCATACCCATCAATATGAATATTTCCAAATTCCACAACAACTCATCACATTAGGGAAAACTCAAAATCACAACATATCCAACTCAAAAAAATAAAAAACCCACCATAGATACGTGCATAAACAAAAGTCATAATATTACAACGTTCCACACCATACTGGTTACAAAACAAAATGATCACATAATTATTACATCCGTTTATCCTTCAGTCACAAAACAAGGTAACCAAAACTAAGTACCCAAAACAACCATCCTTCCACCAACACCGCTATCACCTTTCTAACTAGACTGCCGAGACTGGTCATTCTTAACCCCTGGAACACCCCCAGAATTCTGACTCCAAGGACAAGAGCGACAGACGTGACCTAGCTGGCCACACTTGAAACAAACATGCATCTCCCCACTCTGAGGATAAAAGTTTGACCCTCCAAAGGCCCTTGAAGTTTGGCCTACTCGGCTCTGGTATTGGTATCGCCCCATGCCCAGACGGATAAGGTTGAACTCGACTAGATTGTGGAACTCCTAAAGAAGTCCCCGGTTGCCTACAAAAATGCCTAGTATGACCCGATTGATTACACGCATAGCAATTAGGCGGTCCCCAAATACATGATTGGTTCGAAGTCTGAACCGGTAAGGATCCTAATGACTGCTCCTCCTATGAGCACTCGATCGCCTAAAGTCCCGGTTGGCTAGATGATCTCGTTGATGTAACTATTGGTTGGGGCAATAACCTTGCCTTTCTCCTTTGGTTTCTACTAGGTCTACCATGACCCTAAGCTACAAAAGTTACCGAAGTGGCCTTCTCCCCACTCTGTCCCATGACTAATACTGCGGCCTCTACGTAAGCCGCCGCTTCCACAAGCGCACGATAATTCCTATGCCAGGACCCAACAATCCTTTCCCGAACATCCTCACATAACTTACTCTCAAGCTGCACACAACGGAGCTCCTCAATCTCTACCAACTTCTGAGCGAAATTCGATAGGTTGGTAAACCATCCCTCAAATTGTGCCAAAGATGTAGTACCTTGGCACAACTCCAGAAATCACTTCCTCAATTCTTCCCATCTAAAAGGAGAAATGTCGTCACATCCTCGCCTAGACATCCTAATCAAAGGCAAGCATAACAATTTAGCACACATCGAAAGGTGCCCCCAACAAAATCTCATACACTCTACAACATTACAGCACCAAATGCATTCCACATAAGTACTTAGTCACATAGTCACACACGAATTATATCCTTAAGATAAAAATTTGTTCCATGAAACCCCAAGAATTCCTATTAGAACGAACATTGATTAAGTGTCCTTCTAATAAGACCTCCAAGTGTTTAACAGTCACAAATCACATCCTAAGGATCCAATTCCATACCCACTTAGCCAGATAAACATGTTATCATTTAGCATACTGAGCATACAACATCTCTATCAAGCGAGACAAACCCATTGCGGCAAGAACCACTTCCCACATACCCAAAGTACTCAAAATCGGTACACTCTGATATCAAGTGGTAACGCCCTAAAATAAATAGACGTTATACTCTATTATAATATTGCTTACAAATGGAACACAACAACAATATGATTATACAACATCATTTCCAACACGTGCCTCAGTACATTCTTTTAGTCCTATAAAATGAATAAAATTAAACTATTACAGTTTAATGCCATAAAGGCTACAAGTTTCTAGGGCCTTGGCCGGTTACAACAAATGAGTCACTACTCAATACAAAGAAGCCCGTGGCTTAAATTACAAACAAATAACCAAAGAAACAAAACATACGAGCCTCAAGCTCCAAGATCATCCCAAGTCATCACCTTGGCGAAGGCACACCGGTTCACCTGAAAGTGGTTTCCCTCGTAAGGTGAGCACAAAGCCCAGTAGAAATAAACTTAATGACATGTATGAAGCTTAACAATGTCATAAGTTGTATGCACATGAAATGTCATGATAAAAGGCTTTTTTTCCTCTGTGAAACAATATAATGCGAGATTTCCAAAAGATCTTTCCAAATCAACAATATTTTTTCAAAACATACAAGTGGCAAATATAATGAATAAATCCCCACGGCTAGTGTTCATAATAGTAACAATACAAGTCACTATGCCGTTTTAATCGACATTAACCAGAAGGCTCGACACCTACCACGCGGGTTTTAGGTCTTACACCAAGGACGCGCAGGCCAACTTAATTCTATTTTAACACCCCCACATGGTTTCACCATTTTATTTACCCTTTCAATATTACAATATATGCATCTCAAAATAATAATACATTTCCTAAAACATTGAAATCTCCAGTTACAAATCTGTGATATGCATAATGCAATTTGCAAATGTTTCCATTCCCTAATCCACATGCAGTTTCTACAACAATAAATACAACCCTCCACTGGTTGCCAACAACAATTATCTCTAATTAAAAGACAACAACAATGATAATATTCCAAAATCATAACAAAATCAAAATCATAATGATTTGTACAAAATCTCTTGATTCCCAAAACAACATTCACATTCCTCACAAGTCTTGTGAATCTCCATCGAAAATACACAATTTTCTCAAAACCATTGATATCGTTTCCAACAAAACCACCATTTCAAAAGAGTAAATAGTACTCGGTATTTTCTAATAATTCCAAAAATTTTCTCAACCAAATCTCATTTCAACCAAAATCCCACAACCATTTTAATTCCATCATTTTCCCATAAAAGCATCTGAAACCCTAGTTTTTGATTAACCTTCGAAAATCCATTAAAACAAAATCTTTTCTTCAAAAAAACATAACACAACAACTGCGAGGTTACCAATCCCAAACCATAAATGAAAACAAGTATTTTTGTCACGACCCCAACCCGCCCCGATAGGTTTAGCATCGTAACCGCCCAGTAATGAAAACAAGTTTTTGATTAACCTTTGAAAATTCATTAAAACCAAATCTTTTCTTCAAAAATACATAATACAACAACCACGAGGTTACCAATTCCAAACCATAAATGAAAAAAAGTATTTTTACCACAACCCGCACCCACCCCTATAGGTTTAGCATCGTAATCGGCCTGTAATCCTAAGATTACCAAAGGCCTTTGAAATAGATTAACAAAATTAAGGGGTGACTAGTGGAAGCAAACATCAAAATACAATGTCCATAGAGTTGTGTAGACATATATGTGACAGAAAATTTAAAATTAATTTACATATACATGTGACATCATAAATGCATCCGTCTTACATCACCCTAACACAAATAAAACAAAACAGGTCTTAGCCTTATTTATCTCATATATAGATACTTGTTTAGACAAAATAAAAGAAAACAAAAGTCTTAAACATGATTCACCAAACTTGACCACTTCTTAATTTAGAAACCTCCTCGGGAGGCACGATGGTTGGCTTACCAAAATAGAACTCTAGGCTAGCAACTTATGCTTGATCCCGCACTTGATCACCTACATACATAAATAATACAGTGAGCTGAAGCCAAATGAATAACAACGGAGTAAAGGGTTTATGAATGATGTCCATCACAGATTCAGAAATCAGAGTTCATATCAGATACAGATTCACATACTTATACAGAATTCATACGGATCTATTAGCTTATAGATCAGATTGGTCATATGACCCACATGGATAGTTGGTATCGACGACCATAAGGTAAACATCTTTGTGCACATATAGCCATGGTATTGTATCCCCTAAGTGAGGGCCACGTTAATATAGGCCTCGATATTGTTATTCCCGAGCAAGGGCCATATGAACATATACCATGGTATTGTTTCCCTCGGGCAAGGGCCACGTGCATATTGGCCATGGTATTGTTTCTCATGGGCAAGGGCCACGTGAACTAAAGATGCCACAAATACATTTAAAAAATAGGACAATAATTTATTTATATAGAAAATATTATTTCAAAAAATAGAGCATATCATATCATTTTATTTAGAAAATACTTATAGTCAAACATAGCTTTACAGAGTTGTTACTCATAAATAGCTCCAGAAGCTGAACAGAGCAATTGGGCAGATAGACTGATCAGGCGGGCGATAACACAAGACTTACAAAAGCACGTGACAGATACACTTGAACACACGCCCCAAAGGTTCTTAACTTGTCATTTTTCTTTCTAGGTGTATTTCTATCTCATATCCTTGTTAATAGCTTAAAGATGGCCTAGGAATGCCTTAGATGCAATGAGGATGCAAAAATGCTTTGAAACATTTAGCCAAATTTTTTAAAACAGGTTAGGTCGCTCGAGCGAAGCTTTGGTTATTCGAGCGGTCTGCAAAGTTTGCAAAAATATTGGATGCTTGATTTTTACGCTCGATGGTCTCTTGAGCCAAGTACTGAGAATAAAGGGCGGCCCCTCGAGCCACCGTGCAATTGTCTTCAAAACTACTACGAGCTCTTATTTCACACTCAAGCTAACTTTTGGTCACTCAAGCCAAGGTTCAAAACAAAGGGTGGTCACTCGAGAGTAACTTTGGTCGCTCGAGCCAACCCCTAAACTCTACAAAACTTCTAAGAGCTCGCATTTTACGATCGAGCGATGCGACCAAATTCTGGAATTTCCAGATTGTTGTTCAAGATGCAAAACTTAAAACTTGAGAAAACATGTAGAAATCATTGAACTTCATGAATTGAAAGCAAGCGCCTGAAGCAAGCACCTGTTGATTGGTAGCAAGCACCTTTGTGTTTTCTTCAGCATTCTGAACAAGTAGGGGTTGTACCACTACTTTGACTTGAACTATTGGAGGATCTTGAGTTTTGCTTATTTGAAAATGACCGACCCTTTTTGAAATTAAATCCCGATCTCTTACCTCTCTATTCAGTTGTTAGAGTTTTGGCTTGTTTCATAGCAACTAGGTTGGCTTCAGCTATTAGGGCTCTGTCAAGAACATCCACATATTTGGGTAATTTCAACATACCAACCCGATCAAATACATCTAGGTTCAAGCGTCCTTCAAATTTTTGAGCCTTTTTGTAATCGGTATCCACCATGTGTGAAGCAAATCGGGCCAATTCGGTAAACTTGGCTTCATACTCTGCTATTGACATATTGCCTTGCTTAAGTTCTTGGAATTCGGACACCTTTCGATCTTGGAAACACTGTGGAAAATATTTGTCATAAAAGATCTCGTTAAATTGATTCCAGGTTAAAGCCCCATTAGTGTCTTGGATAAGCATCCCCCATCGTCGGGCTTTGTCCTTCAGAGTGTAGGTGGCCAACAAAACTTTTTGAGTCTCGGTATATGGAAAGACTTCAAATAATTTTTTCAGTTTCTAGCGTCTACGTTTTAGCCTTTAAAGGTTCAATTGCACCCAAGAAAGTTGGTGGCTTCATCTTATTAAATTTCTAAGTCAGACTGAGAATGTCATTGCTGACCTACTCTACTTGGACCAAAGGAGGCGGAGAAGGCAGGGGTTATTGCCTCTGTTGCTGTAGGCATTGATTCTGTTAGATCCACTAACATTCGTTCTATGCAGTTCATTCGAGCCTCGGAAGATTCAACAGTACCATCACTTCTAGGATTTTCCATTTGCTATTGGTAAATAAGGCACTAATAAACACAAAAATAATCTTTTCACAGCATTCAATTTCAGTTCATTTTATTTCAGTGTCAATGTCAATTGGTTCAGATATGTTCACATCATTTCACTTACTCGCACATGCAGATGTAATGTCCCTAATTCTTTTTAGGCATCCTATAGCTCTTATGGACTCATGTATGCGGTAGAACACGTGCTCTGATACCACTCTGTCATGACCCAAACTCGGCCCTATAGGTTTAGCGTTGTAATCGGCCAGTAATCCTAGGATTACCCAAGGCCTCTAAATAGATTAAGCAAAGTAAAGGGGCGAGCGGAAGCAATTACAACCATACAATGTCCATAGAGCTGTGTAGACATACATGGGATAGAAAATTTAAAACTTATATTTTTATACATATATGATGTCATCAAAATGTCAACCTTACATCATTGTAGATATAGATAAACCAAAAGGTTGACCAAAAAAAAAAAAAAAAACATAAACTTGCATCATGCCCACAAAACTCGACCACAAAACATTTCGGAACCTCCTCGGGAGGCACATTGGTTGGCTAACACAGACATATCTCCAGGAAAACCTCACTGTGCTTGGTCCCGTACCTAATCACCTATATACACAAATAATAGCATGAGTTGGAGCCTAGTGAATAATAACAGGGTAAAGGGTTATGAATGATGATGTCCAAAATAGATTCAGATATCAAAATTCATTTCAGAAATAGATTCAAATTTACATACTTATACAGAATTCATCAGTAGTTATATGTGGTACATCCATTAGCTAATAGATCAAATTGGTCATAAGACCTACATGCATAGTCAGTATCGATGACCATAAAGGTCAACATCTTTGTGTACAAATAGCCATGGTATTGTTACCCGCAGGAGACGGCCACGTGAACATAGACCACAATATTGTTACCTCCGGGCAAGGGTTACATGAACATAAGTCACAGTATTGTTACCCTCGGGCGAGGGCCACATAAACTAAGGATACCACAAATACATTTCAGAAAAATGGACATTTATTCATGATTCATAAAAAAAACATTTCAGAAAATAGATCATATCATTTCAGTCAGAAAAAACTTATAATCAAACATAGTTTTATGGAGTTGTTACTCATTGATAGCTCTAATAGTAAAAAGGTCAAAACAGTCGGATCAACAATCTATGGCGCGTGACTTACACAAACACATAACAGATAGACATTGAAACACAGGCTCAGAAAACACTTAACTTATTTCTTTTCTATCTTGGTGTGTTTCTAACCCTTATCCTCATTATTGTGTCTTAATTAAGGCTTAGGAATGCCTAAGATAAAATGAGGATGCCAAAATATGAGTTAAAACACCTAGCCAAAGTTTAAAAAACAGGGCAATCTACTCGACCGCAACTTCGGTCGCTCGAGCGATTTACAAAGTTTGCAAAAGTACTGGTTGCATGAGATTGAATAAATAGGGTCTCTACTCGAGCACAACTTCGGTCGCTCAAGCGGTCTACAAAACTCTGTAAAACTTTTAGGAGATCTCAATTTATGCTCGAGCGTAACTTCATACACTTGAGCGGAGGGTAAAAAATAAGGGTGGTCACTCAAGCACAGGTTCTACCACTCGAGCCAACCCCTAAATTTTGGAAAAGTACTGGGAGCTCGCATTCTTTGCTCGAGCGCAGACTTCACCGCTTGAGCGAAGGGTGCAAAATTCTGTAATTTCCAGATTGCTGATTCAAGTTTAAAATCCATTTTCAAAGTTTCAAAACACATCCTTTTGGGCCAAAACTTGAGAAAACACTTGTATACTTATAAAACATTATGAATTGAAGATCATTTCGCAAAATCAAGGCCCAAAAGTAAGCCAATTGTTTAAAGTCAAACTTGAAAATTGGAAAACATAACATGATGAGTTGATTTGAAATTCAACCTTCCAAAACATGATCCAATGAGACAAAAGAATGTAAAACATGATGAATTCCCACAACTAAGCTCAACTTATTACCTGCATGAGACAATTTCTTAGAAAACATGCTCCAAATGCAATGAAATGCACATGCATGTATGAATTGATCTCATTCTCTACTTCTTTAGCTTAATTCTTGCATCTCTTAGCTTAATTCTCTTGAATTCATGCCTTAACTAACTCAAATACAAAACTAAAGGCTTGAATTCTTACCTTAGGTGTTCTATTTTGTTCTAAGTTGTTAGTTATTTGAGCTTCCAAGTTGAATCCTCCAATTCTCTACAATTCCAAGCTTGAATAAAATTTTGTTCCTTCTCTCTCTCTCTCTCTCTCTCTCTCTCTCTCTCTCTCTCTCTCTCTCTCTCTCACACACACACACACACACACACACACTCACACACACATAGAGTTTAGTCTCAAAGATAATGAAATGAGAGTATAATGGAAAAGTCTAGCAGTCAAATTAGCCTTATATAGGCTTGGTTAAGCTAGATTAATTAATAACTAATCAATTGAAATTATTAGTCTAATTATTCAGTTTTGAATCAAATTCAATTAAACCTACCATAATGTTCTAAAAAATTCAAATAACACATAAACCAAATCAATTTCGTGATCGGATGTCGATAAGGCCTTCAATTCGCATACCGATTTGGAAATACAGTCCTACTATGAACATATATAAATGAAAATAACACAATTCACATGCAATTAACTCAGAATTTTCTCTTAATTACTTATTAGGCATTCTTAATCAAAGATTATAAGCTAATCAGAGGTCGGGGTTGTTACAACAGCACTCATAGTTATCCTCCACTGGTAGCCCAAAATAGATATCTCTAAACAGATAAATAAATTTCATTAAAGATACCTGTAGACACCCCATTTTGACGGCCCTTAAGACTTGGGCGCCTCACGCTGAATACTCGATGATGAAATGTTACGCTGTACAATAGGAGGGGTTAGCCACCCTTTCTTAGGTTTGTTGGTTGGTTGAAATCCCTTGGTTTTATTCCATCTTTGCTCACTTTTCCACATCTGAAACTTGATTTTTAGCACTTTTTTTGTGTTGTTTCAGTGCTTTTTAATGTGTTAAATTTGCTTTGAATATTATACTTGTGTTGTTGTAAGTCCTCATGGATTTGGTATATAGGCCACAACTTCCAATCCATTTGAGTTGATAGTATTTTCTTTCCTTTTTTTTTTTGTTTTTTGTTTTGTTTTTATAGCTTTCATGTACATATTCACACCATTGTAACCATCTACTTGTTCATTCATAATCTGCAACCACCCTCCTTTCTTTGTTTCTTGTGATTAAGAGGTGTATCAAACAATAGATCACTACTCAAGGCATAAGAAAGAGACCCCTCATGCTAAATGGTTTAATCTCTTCTGAGGTTCATTGCCAGGGCATTACATCTCTCATATGCTAAGTATGATCTTTTGTTTGACACTTCCGTTTATCGCCGATGTATTTACTTCTAAGGGATTAATTTTCTAGTTAGACCCTAGGAAATCATAAAGGAAAGAGTCATTATAGCTCATTATTGAGTTTGGATTTAGAGCCATTGTTGCTCATTTCAAGTTTGGACTCCAAATTCATTATCACTTGTAAACGGGGTTGATTATTCCTTTGTAATTTCCTCCCTAGAAAAGGCTTGAAAAGCTCATTTCTCGGGTCAAGTCATGCTTGCTACTCTTTATTGGTTTTGGAATTAGTGGACGTAATCATCACCTTTGGACAAAAAAGGAAGAAAATATAAGAAAATGGAAAGGTAAAGTTAAAAGGGCTAATAAAATTGGAGTAAAAGAGGTAAAAAGATAATAAAATTTGGTTAGGTTCAGTCGGACGTTATACTGAACCTATTGCGTCTTGAATCATTGCATACTATTTCAATGATGTTTGATGATTCAAGAAGCAAGTCTACCCCTTCCCTTGAGGTAACTCCATGATAGGGAAGAGGTGTTATTTGTCTTTTGTTTCATTTTATTGAGTTCTTGTCCTATTACTTCTAAGATCATCATGTAACAAATTTGTAATGATTGATGATTCGAGAATAGAATCTACTCCTCCCTTGATCATCTTCATGATAGGGAAGGGTGGAGAGGATAAACATCTCCTGAAAACACTCTGTTTTTGCTCTATTTCAAGTCTGTTGCAGTAGGGTATTCCCCAAAAGTAGTGGCTGGCCGGCCATCATTCTGTACGGCCGACTACTTCTCAACGCCGACGGGCCACCTATTTTGTACAGGCAGTGGCATTTTTATAGCAGAACAGAATAGAATCTGAAGCCAAAATAGAACAATTTTTTGACTGCAAATAAAGCTAATCCTGGCAGCAAACAGAGAGGTTTCCGGAGGATGTTCTCGATTGGTGCGCATGCGATTCCTTACCTCCCATTCGAATCCATTAGATTAATAGCTTTTAGATTCATATGTTGTAACTAATTAATTGCTTTGGTTTCATTCAGACTTGTCATAATTAGTTAATTAATTCATTCAATTGTGTTGTAATAATTAGTTAATTAGGACATTCATTCAGACCCTCCTGTACGAGGGAAAATTTGTACTATTTTGTATGTCTTCCAACCCCATTTCTTTCTCCATTTTATTTATATGCTTACTGTGGTTGCATATACTATCATGTTTTCATTTCATATCATTACCATGCGTTGTATCCATTTTTGCATGCACTAAGTTCGGTTCATCATTCTATTGTCATTGTCGTGTCCTACTTACTTGAATACATGCGTTGTTACATGCTTTGAGTTAATTCATATGACATGATAAATAAAGCCGAACCTAGTAGTTGCATTTTGTATATGTTGCATTAGTCACTTTGCATATTAGGATCATGCATTTTTCTAACTATATTCTTTTCTTTGGCTTACCTCGATTGAGTACTAGGTGAACATTTCTGTTTTAGCATATTGCACGTGTGTTTCTATTGCCATGTCAAGCATACCACCCTGAGGCTATGTGCTTATTTGAAATACCTCTTTGAATGCCTGTGGATGAAGGCTATTTCGCTTAAGTTGGAATGACTTTGATTAGTGTACATGTGCGTTCATTTTTTTAAGTAGCACATATTCAAAACTCTTTTCAAACAAATAAGAAATCAAAGCGTTCTAAAGTGGGTGACGGGGTCTATACTTGTGTGCTTCATATAGTGAGTTAGCATAATAATAAAAAATGAGCATATATTGTCCATAAAAATCACATCATAATTAATAGAGGTCAATCTTTGATCGGGTGAGGGGGGTGATCAATTCATGACCTTCCCCTCTCATACCTAAGTTCCCAAGCCAAGACACTTTGGTTATGATGGACAAGTGGCCTTTGGTACGAATCACAAGTTTCCTAAATTTCTCAAAAATATTTAGGTGGCGACTCTGAAATCTAGTAATGCGGTCCATTTCTAGCATCCCTGATGATAAATGGATTTTCAAAAGATTTGTCGAATTTGGGCTCTGATTCATTTTTCTGTTTCACATTGCACTTGTGAAACCAGATTCAGAACCATGGGAGTCCGAACTGTAGGACTTTTGTATCCGAGGAGACTAAACCCCTTCGAGGAGGATGAAAAACCAGCTACAGTTTCTAGTGACTCTGTTGAGGATATTTAGAGAACTTGACTTGGACTTCATGATGTGACATTTTATTTACAGATATATGTTCATTGCATTGCATTTGCATGGTGCTCGAAAGTCATTCTGGTTTCCATTTGATATCCTGGATGACTTGCCGGAGGCTTGACAAAAGCTTGCCAAAAGGCTGGTCGGACATATACAATGTTATGTTGGGAACACAACCCTTGGATCTGGGTTACCACTGTACCACTTGATCCTCCTTTCACTTTTCAGTGTTAGGTATGAGAGGTATATTAGGTAACCTTGTTGAGGTACCCTTTTGACCAATTGGCCTAGTGTATATAGTAAAGCTCTAGTGATTTTTCAAACATAGGATAAGATGCTCACCCGTATGTAGGATTTTGTGAAACTATTTGCTTAAAGTAGTGAAATCCTAGCTCATGCCAAAGCTAGGACAGGGTAACCCTACCCCCTCATAGAGGTGTTTTGGCTCTCTTTACCTGGTATGTGCTCTATAGTGAAACTATATAGGGGTGCTTCATATCAGTGATACAATTGGTATCAGTTTGCGGGGGAGAATTTAGTAGGGAGTACAATCCAATAGTTATGATCACATCTGTTCTAATAAAATCTTGGTTGAGATGCTGTCCGATTTCTGATTGTTGCTCTTTCTTTATTTCTTTTGCTAGGTAGTCTAAAACCATAGCTTAAGAAAGTTCTGATATCCCCCAAGTGCTCTAGACCCATGTTGGAAGACTTTGTAAGGTCGGAGATCTTGTTCGGAGTTACAAGGCGAAGAAAGGTCAGACGGGGTTCACCAATTCAGTTATTTCAGCAATCACCTCTCAGCTCACCTATACTCAATTCACCTCAAGCACAGTCACCTACTCCTAGAATGGCTCAATATCTATCATCAGATTTAGAGGAATTACTGATCCATCTGTAGCAGTCAGTCGACTCACTTCAGCACGACATGGCCCATCAAGCCGAGGTCACAAATAGGTTATAATAATAACAACAACAGCCAGCTGGGGCTTTTGCTTTGCATACACCTAATGCGGCTATCCCTATGCCCGGTGCCACTGGCAATGCTGCTACAACTCAGGATCCACAAGTCGAGGGTGTTCTGGTTTTTTCCGTCCATGCAGATCCAATTCTAGTACAAATATCTAGAGCCCCAGTTTACCAAACTGAGGTACCTTTTGAATTCGAGGTTGACCCAACCATGCTTAAAGTCAACAAACTGGAAAATCTATTCAAGAAGGCACATGGGGTTAACTCTATTCTAGATATAGAGGATGGGTATATTGAATCTGCTGTTACTTTGCCAGAGTAGTTCAAAATGCCACATATTGACCGCTTCGATGGCACTTGGGATCCAATGGTACATCTATGTCCGTTTGCTGATATCCTGCAACCAATGGGTTTGACAAGAATTCAGAAGTTGTCATTTTTCGACCGAACCATGTCAGGTATAACTGCCATTTAGTACTCTAAATTAGAGGACTCTGTGACACAGAGCTGGGAGGAATTGGCCGAATCTTTCATTGCTCAATACTCATACAATACGCAGATTGAGGTCACAACTCGTGATCCTGAGGCAACGCGTAAGGAGCCAAATAAGGGTTTCTCAAAGTTTGTAACTAAGTGGAGGGCCAAGGCATCGATGATGACCACCCGACCTTCAGAAAAGGACCAGATCCAGATGGTTGCCCAGAATCTTCACAATAAGCTGTTGCAAAAGATGATCGTTCTCTGCTCGTTCATGTTCAAGGAACTTCATAAAATAAGAGTTTAGATTAAGGACGCGATGAAGTAGGGTATCATCATAGATGACAAGGAGCCAGCCAAGAGGCCTTTTATTCGCAGTTCCAATGTTGCAGGGGGTAGCACAACTGCGAGGCCTTCCGAGGTAAGTGTTGTCACTTCTACCAAAATCGTCGACCCCTTTACTAATATGAGCCCACAAACTTCCAATCCTACCTAACCTCCAGGTAGGACTTTCAACCAGCTTCCCATGACTCTATCTCGATCCATGCAAGTGTTAATAAAAAAAGGACATCTGAAATCCCTATATCCTCGACCACTTACAAACCCTCTTCCGCTAAAGCACGATCCTACCAAGTATTGTGCTTTCCATCAACAACATGGCCACAAAACCGACAAATGCTTCTACCTACGTCATAAGATCCAAGATCTCATTGACAACAAAGTTATAGCCCCATCCCAAAAGCCAAACACTATAACCAACCCACTCCATAAACATAACCAGGTACCACCCCCACCATGCAACAACCTCATCCACACACTACCCCTGTCCTATGACTCGAGCGTATATATCACCCCCTCCCATTTACCAAAGCTAGTGTTGTTCATCCCTAATGGCACAGACTTGTGCATGATGAACACATCTAATCTACAATCTGAACCTCATAAATCTGTGGTGACAACGCCCGAAGAAGAGGAGGTTTTGATGGATAAGGCCGTATTTTTCCATGTTTCAGATCTGTTTTGGTGGATAAGGCCCTTGTTGCTTATTTCTTGCACTTGTAGTGCAATCTCGCTTTCTAGCCTAACATGCTTCTTGTTTTAGCCTAACTTCTTAACATGTGCTAGCTTAACTTTGGCCTACAATTGTTCATATCTCGGCATGTTTAAGCTCTGTTTTAACTTGTTTGGATGGTTTGCGTATGGCCTTGCATGGTTGTGGTTTGAGTGCTTAGAATGGCCTAAAAGAATGTATGCTTTGCGAGTTTGTTTTGGTGCATGACCAGTATGTTTTTTAGCTTATATTTGACATATAGAAACTCTGTTTTGAGCTGGATACAGCTCTCATGCATTACATTACATAGTTGTAGTTCATGTGCTTCAAGAGCCCAATGAGTTGGTATACTATATCGCTTTGTTTTGGTGCATGTCCATAGCATTTTCAGCACTGTTTTGGCATGTAGAAACACTGTTTTGAGGTGGTTGAGACCTGCATGCATCGTACCATACAGCTATGGTTTATGTGCCTCACTGGCCTCTTGCGTGAGCATGCTTCATTGACTTGTTTTGGCCTTTGTTCCATGCACTTTAGCTACTGTTTTGAGGCTGCATAACTCTGTTTTGAGTTGATTTTGTTGTTTAAGGCTTGCCTTGTGTGGTTACGGTGTAATGCTCTTGCATGCCTAGTCGATTGGTCCATTTGAGCATGAGTGCTTGAACCATTTGCATGTTGTAGTAGTGTCTTGCACACAATTTCAGAGCATACGTCATGCCATTCATGCCATTTCCTTACATGTTTCACTTTCATTGCTTTGAAAGTAGCCTTGAGCCTCTTGTTGGTTTGAGCATGAAGTTGAGGCCTTCATGCTTAATGGCTTTAACCCTCTTGAGCGTTTCTACTAGCCAACGGCATGAGGTCTTCTTCATGCTCAAGGCACTTGAGGCTTAGGCCCTCTTTCCCATTAAAGGACTCTCATTTGGACTTAATCAATTAAAGGATGGATGGGTAATGCTAAAATGAGTAAATCAAATTGACCAAGTAAAATGGCAAGATAAGCATAACATGAGTTGGCATTGCATGTGTCAGGTGTTCGATCGGACGTTATATCGAACACAAGGCGGATTAGTCCATTTCATACTCAAAGTGATGAAATGAGCTAATCCCCTTAATCGCCAACACACTTGATCATACATGATAGGGTGTTGGCATTCATGTGTTTTGTTTGCATGCATTTTTACATCAAGTTGCAAACATGGCTTATTAGGCCATCATGCATAATTGATGGCCCGAGGGTCGAGGGCCATGCTCCCTTGAGTCCATTGCACGATAAGGAGTGTGGCCATGCACACATTTGTTTGAAAATTCCATGCCATACACTGCTTGCCCTCTGTTGCTGTCAACTGCAGGTTTTAGCAGGAAGAATTGGCCGGCCGACAGTTTTGGGTGCCGACCGGCAAAACATGTTTGGCCGAGAGCATAAGATTTGGCTGATAATCCCATTCCCATGGCCGGTGGCATTTTGTTCTGGCCGGTGACACTCCAGAGCACTCAGGGAGTGATTAAAACCAGTTCTAAAAATTTATGTGATCCTCAGAGGGGCAAGGCAGTGTAAACAGAGGCAACAGTGGCATGGTACGAATTTTCGGGCAAGACGAGTCAAGCATGCATCATTCACGCATCCCGAGGCGAGGCTATGGCCACCTTCTTTCTGCATTTAATTTGTTAATTAATTAGAAATTCTGTAATAATTAATTTAGTATTATTTATTCGGACTGTAATATTTATTCGGACCCTCCGAGTGAGGGCAATTGTGTAACAAGTGTACGTGAGTGTGGTGTATGTCTCCCAACCCCACGTCTTTCTTCCCTTTTATTTCCTAGCTTTTGATGGTTAGCCTAGGGCATGTCTCAATTCGCATACAGTATGATAGCATGCGTGCATCCATACATTTGTCTTACATGCACCGGGCTCGGCGCATCATACTAACTGCATTTGTATTTTAATTCTGAAGTTGAATACATGTTAGTTGTAGCATCATCACATGCCATCTTAGAATAGCCGAGCCTATTGTAGTTGCATCTTGTATGTTTTGCATTAGCCATTTTAACATGAGCTAGGATCATGCATTGATTACTAACTAGCTTTTGTTTTGGCTCGGAGTACTAGGTAAGCATTTATGCTTTAGCATACCGCATGCGTGTGAGTGTTGCCACAATAGCATGATTACCATGAGGCTAGCTGCTTATGTGATATAACTGCTTGAATGCCCGTGGATGGAGGTTGAATTAACTAAATTAGGATAATGCATTAAAACTGTGAGTTTTAAGCCCACTTGATAGTGGCAAAACCATCTTTTCTAAAGCCCACTTGAGGGTGGCAAAACCTGCATTTTAGCCTACTTGTGAGTAGCAAACCATTTTCAAAACAAACATGCAATGTTTTGTTCCAATTTAGGCGATTTGGTCTATACTTGTTTGCTGTGCGTATAACAAAGTAATTCTAGGCTAATAACCGGAATAAGAACACATAACGTTTTCAAAAACGGATATCACGGTTAGTAGAGGCCGATCTTCGGATCGGGCGAGAGGGGGTGCTCATAGCTGACCTTCCCCAATCGTACCCAAGCTCC
>NW_021024966.1:612542-648030 GCF_004153795.1 Camellia sinensis
CAACCAGTGTACCACTCTCTACCCCCGGTTACTAGACGGAGGGCAGTTAGGCAGAGGATATCAGTTCAGTAGTCAGTACAGAGGGCTTTGTCTACCCCACCTGTGTACAGTAGGGATCAGGATTCTGCTTCTCCCACAGAAAGGGAACATATACCGATCATTCAGTCAGAGCAGAACAGTATGGCCAATTTAGAGGAGATGGTGTGCCAGCTCCAAGAGAGTATGAAAATGATGCAGCAGGATGCTGTTCGACAAGCAGAGTTCGCCAAGCAGCAGGCCACGGTTATGAATGAACAAGCAGAGTTGATCGTAAGGTTACAGCAGCAAACTGGAGCATCTGCTTCGCAGCAAGTTCCTCTCCCGCCAGGAATTCCAACCCCCGGGGAAACGGCTAATGTTCAGAATGATGAGGACATTCCCACGGGACCACCTCTACCCCCGATCCTACCCCAAATCCAACCCCAGTTATCCAAAACACCCACCAACCTACCGGACTCTCACTTTGAGTTCGAGACAGACCCCATAGCATTAAAGTTGAGCAAGCTCGAAAAGCTGTTCAAGAGATCCTAGGGAGTCAAGACCATCCCTAACATCAAAGATGGATATACTGACACAGCTGTGACGCTGCCTGACAGATTCAAAATGCCGCACATTGATCGATTTGATGGGTCCGGGGACCCCATGGTGCACCTAAGATTGTTTTCAGACATCTTAAGGCCAATGGGCCTCAGCAGACTTCAGAAGCTGTCTCTGTTCGGCCGAACCCTGTCGGGTGTGGCGGCCATATGGTATGCCAAATTAGAAGATGATGTCAAGAGAAACTGGGACGAGATGGCCGAGGCCTTCATTACGCAATACTCATATAATACACAAATCGAGATTACAACTCGTGATCTCGAGACAACAAGGCAAGAGCCTAAAGAGAGTTTCTCAGAATTCGTGACTAGATGGAAGGCCAAGGCTTCGATGATGACCCTAAGGCCTACAGACAAAGACCAGATTCGGATGATTGTGCGCAATCTTCAGCCGAAGTTGATGCAAAAGATGATTGTACTCCCCTTCCCTACCTTTTCTGATCTACATGAAATGGGGGTGCAGATTGAGGATGCCTTAAAGCAAGGCTTAATTGATAATGACCGGGAACAACCCCGAAGAACTTTCAACCGCAACACTAATGCAGGCCCGAGCGGAACTACAACTACAAGAGCCTCCGAAGTGAGCATGGTCACCACCAACCCCTCTCCAAGAACCATGGCAGCTGCGCCATTCTTGTAGTGAACCCAAAACGAACGGAACGAGGGGGGGACTCGTCCTCCCGGGGCGTTCAAGGACGTCTACAATTTCTAGCGACTCTGCTGGGGAGTTAGAGAGCTTGACTCGAACTCGTTATATCCTGTTTTGATTTCATTTATGTGTCTCTTTGCATTGCATGTGCATTGGTGCGCCTAGGACACCGTGTTTGCCATCTGCCATTCCTGAACGGTTTGCCAGAGGCTTGACTCAAGACTTGATGGGAAGAGTATGCACATTAAGGCCTCGTTTCGTCTGTATACAGTTCGATTGCGTCATGAGATTCAAGATCTCATCGATAACGGGGTGATTCTGCCTCCCGAGAAACCCAATGTTACAACAAACCCTCTCCCCACACATAACCAAGCTCCACCGCCTAAAAGGATCAACTTCATCCAAACTGGGGTCGTGCCTTACGATCCTAGCATCTATATCACTCCTTCCCACCTGCCTAAGCCGGAGGTATTCCTTCCCGACTGCACCGACTTGTGCATGATGGACATCTCCATGACCTGACCTAAGCCAATGATGGTGACTATCGAGAACAGGAGAGAGGAGATCCCAAAGGAGAAGAAGGTTGTTGAGTCAGAGTCTGCAGAATCTGGGAGTCGTGTTGAGAAGACATATAGTCCGGGTGACTACATTTCATCAATAAGCCAGGATGGGCCAGCTATGAAATTGCCAACAGGGGGAGAACTGTGTGTGATCCAAGGGGATAGTCTGGGACGGGGAACGGATGATTTAAGGGCTGTGGAAGAGGACCTTGCCAATCTCCAGTTTTACAGTGACCAAGATCCAGGGGGCGCAGCAGTCAACTGGTTTGATTATGAGGAATCAGCAGAGGCTACTGGGTGGTTGGATGATCAACCGGATGTGGTGGAAGAGTTCCACCCAGGACAGGGTCCGACAGCGGCACGAATGTCGGTGACAGTCGAGGGAGTCGGAAATCAGAATGCGTCGCTGGGGAGCACCGGTGTTAAGAATTTCGCTCGGGATTGGAGTATTCTGAATACAGGAATTATTGAGCAGCTAGCTGTGTTGATACGGTCGGAACATGAAAGATTTGAAGATCCCGCGAGAATCAGAAAGGCAAAGGCCCATGTGGGGACTGAAATTGCTGTGTGCCCAGGAACAGAGAATGCTGCGAGCATGGGGATGGAAGGTACCGCGAGTACGAGAACGGTCATACCAGAGCCGGACAAGTGTCTGTCAGCTGCTGATGGAATGTGGTGGGAGGACGATGATCTATGTCTTGCCCACACAGACGAAGATTGGGGGAGCAACCAACCCGATGACACCTAGTACCTTGAAGAAGTCGACCACATGACGAGAAGCGGATAGTATTTCAAGCCCCCGCACCTAGACCAGCCGGAGGCATCTGGGAAAGATAAGGAAGCTGAGAGACAGAAAGAGAAGTAAGTCGAAGAGGAGGCTGTACTAAAGCAGTTAAAAAAGATACAAGCAGACATCTCCATCTGGGGACTGCTTGTGGCATCATGAGTGCATAGACAGGCTGTCCTATCAGTCATGGACAAGGCAAAGCTTTCGATAGAAACTACACCAGAACAGCTAGTAGGCTTAGTTTTTTCGGGAGGAGCTACCCCGATGTTGACCTTTTCTGACAAAGAACTGCCATCTGAGGCTGCGAACCACAACAAGCCACTCTACATCTCCATGGAGTGCAGAAACAAATGGATACCCGTGGTGCTTGTCGATACAGGGTCCGCCATCAATGTATGTCCAGCAAGGACTGCCTATGCAATTAGCTTGAAGACCGCGGACTTTGTGCCAACAGCCCAGGTGATTCGGGCATACGATAACACAAGTAGAGAGGTCATGGGGACGGTGAAAATTCAGACTAAAGTTGGGCCAGGACAGCATGAGATAGATTTCCATGTCTTAGAAGTGCCGGCAACTTTTAACTTGCTTTTGGGGAGGCCGTGGCTGCATCGAGTGAAGGCCGTCTCGTCCACTCTCCATCAGATGGTGAAATACCCCTATGAAAAGGGAGTAGCCATTGTTTTCAGAAATTCATCGATCCACCCACCTCCAGAGGTATCTACACCAGTCTTAGAAATTGAGCACGGCATGGAGGACGTGTTTATATCAGGTTTCACCCTTGCTGAGGCTTGGGTTGTACAAAACATCTTGGCTATTAATGAGGGGGTATATGTTAGTGCTCAATCAGTGTACCTCATGAACAAGCTTCAACACATCCCCGGGATGGGATTGGGAAAGAGCGGCCGAAAATGCGTCGCAGCATTGGCCAAAGTGCCACATAACCCTCATACCTTTGGCTTGGGTTATCTGCCCACCAAGGAGGATTGGGTAAGGAAAGGAATGGAAATGGCTGGAAGAGCCAGAGCGAAACAGATGGGGAAGCCTTTTGAGTTGATGCACCGGCCCATCCAGGGTACCCTAAACGGACGCTTCGTCCGGGAGGGGGAGGATTTTCCATTCTGTGGTTTTCCGGAGCCGTGGCTGAACGCGGAGAGGAAACGCATACCGGGGTTTGAGATTTTCTTTGACCTACAATTATCTGGGGATGATGTTGCCGAAGAGCAGACAGACCCGACAGTCGAGGCTGAGCATAATGGGGAAATGGAGTCCGAAGACACAGAACTTGAAATAGGGGTAGCACTGGCTTGTCTACTTTCAGATCCTCCGATCGAACAGAAGTGCTTGGGGGATGACTTCTTAGTGTCCATGATCGGAAATGAAATGGCTGCAAGTCTACCATCAACTATTTTGGATGCATCCATTGCACCCTCTCTCATTTGGCAATACGAAGAGGGATTTTTATCAAGCAGCACCGGGTCAGGTAGTGAGCCGGAATCTGATTCCACCGAGACTTGTCAGTCGGAATTAGGTTCCAGCTCAACTGAGTCTGAGTCTGGTATTCCTGGGGGTGATAACCCAAATGCCACAGTCTTGTCCAGGTCGTCTTTTTCTTTCTCCTTTGAGTCTGTTGTAACAGAAGAATCAGACGGTTTGGAAGTACTTAATGAGAATAATGTGGATGTGGTTTCCAAGTACTTTTCTGTGCCTTTGATATATTGCTTAAATCAGGACTTTCAAAATTTTGACGAAAACGACGAGGGAGAAATTCCTCCGATTTTGCAACGATTAATTGATCAAGAGCAGGAAAGATTTGTTAGACCTTTAGTTGATGAAATCACTACTGTGAATATTGGTACTGAGAAGGACTCACGGCTGGTCCAGATCGGATCCACGTTGTTTTCGGAGGAACGCAAGCGCTTAGTCGCTTTATTAAAAGATTTCAAAGATGTTTTCGTGTGGTCCTACGAAGACATACCTGGAATCGATCCTGAGATTGTACAGCACCGGATCCCTCTTGACCCAAAGGCCCAACCTGTTAAGCAGAAGCTCCGAAGGATCCGCCCGGACTGGGATCTGAAAATTAAAGAAGAGGTCACCAAGCAAATCGATGTAGGGTTCCTGCTAGTATCTGAGTATCCAACTTGGTTGGCTAATATAGTTCCAGTGCCGAAGAAAGATGGCAGAATTCGGATATGTGTGGACTTCAAGGATTTGAACAAAGCCAGTCCGAATGACGACTTTTCTCTGCCGCATATCGACGAATTAGTGGACTTCACTGCTGGGCATGCGCCGCTCTCGTTCATGGATGGCCAAGGACTGAAAAGGAGGTGCGAGGCTTTCTGGGTAAAGTGCAATTCATAAGACAGTTTATCTCAAAATTAACCTTGACTTGTGAACCACTTTTTGGTCTCCTGAAGAAAGGAAAGAAATTCTAATGGGACGGCCGATGCCAAGCTGCTTTTGAATAGATCAAGGAATACTTACAGAACCCGCCTGTGTTGTAACCACCAGAGCCGGGGAGACCATTGATATTGTATCTTTCGGTAACCAAGACCACAATGGGCTGCATGCTCGTGCAAGAATCAGAGGACAAAGTGGAAAGAGCCATCTACTATCTGAACAAGAAGATGCTAGAGTATGAGACTCGCTACACACCGTTGGAGAAGGCTTGCTTAGCTTTGGTATGGGCTACCAGGAAGCTGCGGCACTACCTGTTAGCTCACTTCGTAATGTTGGTTTCATGACTCGATCCCATCAAATATCTTTTCGAGAAACCGACACTTATGGGTAGGCTAGCTCGTTGGTTGCTGTTGCTTTCCGAATTCGATCTAAAATATGTGACGCGCAAGTCAGTCAAGGGAAGAGCAGTGGCAGAGTTCTTAGCCGATCATCCAGTGGAAGGGGGTGAAGCAGTTAGTACTTATTCCCAGACGAGGCCATTTGGCACATCGAAGATGAAACTTGGACGATGTATTTTGACGGAGCGTCAAACCAGTACGGGTATGGGATAGGAGTGTTGTTGATAGCGCCCGACAACTCCCGTATTCCTTTAGCCTTCAAACTCCAGTTCAAAGTTTCGAACAACGAAGCAGAATATGAGGCATGCATTGCCGGTCTAGAAGCAGCCCTGGAACTAGGGGCAAGGCGGTTGGACGTCATCAGAGACTCGAACCTTGTTGTGTCTCAAGCAAAAGGAGACTGGAAAGTCAAAGAAGAAAAGATGATGATGTATCACCAGACCTTGGACTTGTTAATTCCTCGGTTTGAGAAGCTAAATTTTGCTCATCTACTAAGAGAGAACAACAGGTTCACAGATTCTTTAGCAACTCTATCTTCCATGATAGACATCCCGTCCGGAGTCCGGATGCGTCCCGCCATCATTGACCAGAAATTTGCGCCAGCATACGAGTCAATTGCTGCTATAGATGAGGTTCAAGACGAAAACCCCTGGTATTACAACATTTGGAATTTCTTGGAGAAGGAAGCATACCCGCCAGGGGTAAATGCCAAGGATAAAAGGGCAATCAGAAGAATGGTCGTTCAGTTCATCATCTGTGGAGGTAAGCTGTATAAGAGAGGTCATCTAGGAATGCATAAGCTGTGTGTAGAAGCTGAGGAATCAAAGCGCCTGATGGAGGCCATCCACGGAGGAGAATGTGGGGCACATATGAATGGGGTAATGCTAGCGCGGAAGATCCTCAGATAGGGTTACTACTAGTCCACCATGAAGGAGGATTGTATCGGCTTTGTTCGGCGATGCCACAAATGCCAGATCCATGCAAATCGCATGAACATTCCGCCGTCGAAGCTGTACAATATGACTTCGCCATGGCCATTTTCAGTTTGGGAAATCGATGTGATCGGGGCTGTTACTCCGAAGGGGTCGAATGGGCATGAGTTCATCCTGGTCGCGATAGATTACTTTACGAAGTGGGTCGAAGCCCAATCTTATGCGGTGTTGAAGGCTTCACATGTCGTGAAATTCATCAGAAACAATATCATCTACCGCTATGGGGTCCCAAACGAGGTTATTTCAGACAATGGTTCCCATTTCAAAAAAGGAGGTGATTGATTTTCTAAAGAAATACAATGTGGCTTTTCATAAGTCCTCTACATACCGGCCATAGACCAACGGAGCAGTTGAGGCCGCCAACAAGAACATCAAGCACATACTGCAGAAGATGGTGGAAACCTACCGGGACTGGCCAGATAAGTTGCCGTTTGCTCTGTGGGGCTACCGGACTTCAATTAGAACTTCTACTGGGGTGACTCCATGTTCATTGGTTTATGGGATGGAGGCCGTTCTACCTATCGAAATTGAGGTTCCGTCTTTGCGAGTATTGGCTGAGTGTAAAATAGCCGAAGCAGATTGGCAGCAGAGCAGGTTCGAGGAACTCATGCTCTTTGATAAGAGAAGACTGAAAGCACTGTACCATGTTAAAGGTTATCAGCGCAGAATTGCCCGGACTTTCAACAAGAAAGTTAAGTCCAGGAATCTAAAGGAAGGAGATTTGGTGCTCAAGGACAATCGAACTCCCATCCACGACCCAAGGGGCAATTTCAGACCCAATTGGACTGGTCCCTACATCATTAAGTCTATCTGGTCAGGTGGAGCTGTAGTTCTGATGGATCTAGATGGCTTGGAGTTCTCACAACTGATCAACATGGACAAGTTGAAGAAATATTACCCTTGAGAGGCTCGCTAGGCTGAAAACCCGAAAGGGCGACCTAGGCAAAAGTTAGAGCATAGAAAATTTGAAATTACAAAAACCGAGCTCGCAAGGTTGAAAACTCGCAAAGGGCGGCCTTGGCAAAAATTAGAGCGTAAAAGGAGAGTGAAAATACTCGAGGGAACTTAAGCCTGAACTACGTAAGGCTTGATTCCCATCTTTGGGATACGTAGGCAGCTTCATCCTGAAGTTCAGCCATAAACTTTTCCCCGATCAGCTTTGTCCATTTGATCATCTCGGTCATCTTCGTCTATTCAACATTCAAGAGTTCGATCATGATCTCCGGTACAGTGTTTTTCAGACTAGGGGCAACTTTCCGTTGCCATGCAGTGCTGCGGTACTATTCAGACTAGGGGCAACTTTCCAGTTGCTGGGATCCAGGGTTTGTGCATCTCAGTGACAGATCTCAGGCGTGTCCAGTTCTGATCCATATCAAAAATAGTTTTGAAAAGTTTTGATAAAAGTTGACTTTGTTCAAATTAATCTTTTTACAACTAAGACCATCTCTAGACCAAAATGGGAAATTTTCAGTACTGCAACCTTCAAAGTTCATTGATTTCAGTACAGAGTCCTCCTGCTCTTGCATACAAATTGAAATTGCTTTTTTATTACATTCATAAGGAAAACGTGAAAGTACTAAATAAAGCAATAAATTCGGGGGAATAGTCAAGTCAGGTGTTCCTGCGCCCCCTCCCAGAGCTGGTTGAAGCCTTTGATGCTAAAGTGGGCCCTTCCTGTGCCTCTTCATTGAGCCAATCCAAGCACTCATCAGACAAAGTGCAACTGAAAGTAGGAGTGGGAGCCAGGAGTTCTCTTCTCCTCCACGCTGTGGCCTGCCGAACAAGCTGCGCACCTTGAAACGGAAAGGCAGCTGGATATTCTATCCCCTCTGCAGGGCAAATTTGGTCATGGCCGAACTGGCGTCGGAACCGGAATGGGAAACAGAACACACAGTGAGTAAAGCCAATCAATTGAATCCCAGTCTGCCAGGACATGCTGTAGCCCATTGTCGGTAGATTGAGCCAAGGGCACCGCCAAGCAATGACGTCGGCAGATAAATTGCACATCCAGTCAAACCACCAACCCTCACCAAGGGCGTCAACCAAACGTTGCCTGAAGAAGTAGCCGCGAGTTGAATATGCTGGGCAAGAGTCCACAACCTGCAACTTGTCTATCAACCACACCTGGGAAGGGATGAAAAATGAGAGAATAAAGAATAAAGAGAAGTACGATGAGAGAAAAGTGAGAAAAGGGATTTTGTGAGAAAAACCGAGCTTGAGGGTCGAGTGATGTGAGCAATATATATGTAAGATTGGGTGGGAAACATTACCTGCAACAGTAGTGGACTCCACGCAAATCTGGTCGTCTCTCGATGATAAAAGGCGTCTAAACCCATCAACGTCTCTGCCAGAGTCATAGCAATACAGCTCTTGCCCTCCTTCAAGCCTAGGGCAACCTTGATCAATTGGACGCTAGATCCCCCAGAGCCTGAGGAAAACAGAAAATGAGATAGCATGCACAAACAGAGGGCATGTCGCCGGAAGCCGTGCCAATGATGGTCGCCGCGGTCACCGGTTTCTGAAAATCGATTAATCAAACTCAGAATATCTAGCATTCCGTCACAAATCAGAGATTGAGTGTCATACATAGTGAGTCCACACATTCGCCCTAAGGTCTGAACATGACCAAAGTTAAGCTGGGGTAAGATCTCCTCGTCATGCTTGGATTCCATTAAAGATTGAAAATCTTCGAAGGTAGGGCATACCTCTTGCCCGCTAAAGCTAAAGACATGAGTCACCGGGTTCCAAAACCTCGCTGCGGCATGAAGAAACGGAAAGTGCAGCGGAGTGCGACTCGGAGTG
The DNA here is from genome assembly GCF_004153795.1 of Camellia sinensis. Taxonomy (NCBI): domain Eukaryota; kingdom Viridiplantae; phylum Streptophyta; class Magnoliopsida; order Ericales; family Theaceae; genus Camellia; species Camellia sinensis. Next base: position 621,766 of record NW_021024966.1, read on the forward strand.
AATAGTGCATTTATGTCGAAACCCCAGAAATTCAGCTTTTCCGAGCCATCCAAGTTATTAATTCAGGACGAGAGATTCTGGGCAAGAAATCCCTCCATTTCGAGCAAATCAATGTTGAATTGAGTAGAACTACGAAGCTGAGGCCTTTTGTAGGAGATAAGATTGAGTGGAGGACAGGTGTCAACATTCTAGTGATTCTTTCATTCATGGCCGGCCGGCCAAATGTAGTGCCGACCGACCACCACTTTTGGCCGATAGATCAAAGATTCTGGCCGATGGCCGTTTCTTGAGGCCGGTGGCTTTCTCCCGCGGTCGGTGGTCTTCCTCTTTGCTCCCTAAGCTGTTTATATGTTGAAACATGCTGAGAATTTGGAGAATGCCACCACTTCCAAGGCCCTCCGATGATGGATTTTGCGGCGTCACGCCCATTTGCTTATTGAGTTGTTGTAAATTTGCTTATCGAGTTGTATTTCACTCTTTTCAAGTCTTTGTTGCTTGTCGAGTTGTACTCGCACTTGGCTAGCTTATCGAGTTTCCTTGCTTTGCTTATCGAGTTGTAAGTCAGTTCACTACCTGATTATTACGATGTGAGTGCTCAATTCTCAAACCAAGTTCAATTTCATTCACATTGTTATGTGATACCATGCGATGCGATGCATAGGAAGCACAAATGTAACATCATTTTGAACAAAATGGTTGTTTCATTTCCCTCATGTGTTTTGCAAAATACACATTTTTTGAAAAGGTAAAACCTGCCTAAGGCAGTGCAATGTGTTTAAACTACTAGTAAAAAGGAAAGTAAAGCAAAGAGAAGAGCAGGGTAGCAAAGTATCGGAATTGATACTGGTAACCTCCCCTTGTAGTCAATACACCTCCCGCGCCCTTGTTCGGGTCAACTATGTGGTTTGGCGCTTTCATTACTCGAGACAGTGCAAGGAAGTACACTTTCGGAACATTAGTAGGCCTTCGAGTTGACCTCAAGCCCTGTCTTCTATGAGCGATGCTCAGTACGCGCAAGGAACGTCCCTTCCCGTATCCTTTTCATATCTTGTGAATTCTACAAATCGCTTCAATTATACCATGTTACAGTGCTTGGCATTTCAACATCATGAATAACGGGTCCTTACCATATTTCAAGTTTCTATACACATTGCTTGCGTAGACCGCATGCTTTACTTACACGTGCTCAATTTCAAGTTCCTTTTATACACATTGCTTGCGTAGACCGCATGCTTTACTTACATGTGTTCAATTTCAAGTTCCTTTTATACACATTGCTTGCGTAGACCGCATGCTTTACTTACATGTGTTCAATTTCAAGTTCCTTTTTCTACACATTGCTTGCGTAGACCGCATGCTTTACTTACATGTGTTCAATTTCAAGTTTCTTTTTATACACATTGCTTGCGTAGACCGCATGCTTTACTTACATGTGTTCAATTTCAAGTTCCTTTCTCTACACATTGCTTGTGTAGACCGCATGCTTTACTTACATGTGTTCAATTTCAAGTTCCTTGCTATACACATTGCTCGCGTGGACACGCATGCTTTACTTACATGTGTTCAAATTTCTTTATACACATTGTACACATTGTCATGTGTTCTTTACTTACATGTGTTTGTGCCTTCACAGCATTGTTATGCGTCCCACTCAACTTGCGTTGTCACGCACTTTTGATTGCATGTTATGTATATTGCTAACGATATCTGTATCTGTTAAGTTTTCTTTCTCTTTCAGGCACGATATTGTATGTACGATTCATTTGAAGCTAGTGCAACCAGACGAACCGCACAGGTATTGTATTCTCCGAGTGAGACGTATCGAGAATTACATAATTCTCTTACATCTGTTCTGCATTATAGTGTAGTTTGGTGTATGCTAGCTTAAAACTGTCGCATGTTATGCTTCGTTACAGCTTTCTTCGCATGATCATAAGTTATGTTCGACTCCTTGTATTGTCTTTTGCATTTTGCCCCAGCATGCGGGAGCATACCTTTGCCGTTTTGTATGTTTGTCTAAGTCTTCGGCCTTGTCAAAAATGGGTCGTCTCCGGGCTTTGACATTCACTCCCGTCATCTTATGACTTCCGAGTTCTGCCAAAGAGGGGCAACTGTATACACCCCATTTTTGACCGTCCTCAAGACTTGGACGTCACCGTTTGAACACTCGGTGATCATCCTTGTTTGTGTTCGTCTTGAGTTCCTGGAGGCCTCGGCTGCGCACCTTGCCTTAGAATCTCTCGGCTCGACTGCTTTGTGTCTGGTTTTGCACCAAGAGCTTGTAGATGTGTTCCTGAGGGAAGGGGATGGCTTGTCGACCAAGTCTCTTGCCCACCGGCCACCTTGATTTTCAATTGGCCAAATGTGATGGCCGGCCGGCCAATTTGACTGCCGGTCGACCACTTTGATGGCCGGCCGGCCAAATGTGGTTTTCAACAGATATCTCTGTAGACAGCTGGCAGCTGTCATTCCAGGCCATACCCCAGCCCATGCCTGGACGTGAGAGTTCTGAGGAGCTGCAGATTGATATATTTCTATATCAATCAAGCTCTCTTACAACAACAAAAAAGAGAGATACAACTTGGAGAAAAAATTTTCCTCTCCCTCTAAAATTCTCAGCTCTCTCTCTCTCTCTCTCTCTCTCTCTCTCTCTTCCTATATTGTGTGTATAGAAGCATATAAGTGCCCAAAAGTAAGTGTTCTTCCCATTTCTTGAGCCTCCACCCTTGATCAAACTTGCCTACCTTGAAGAGGTGATCCTTGGAGGTGTATTTGGAGCTCCTAAGGCTGATTTTGGTCCAAGAAGGACCTGTTTTGGCGCTGAGCTTTAAGGGTAAGACTTTTCTCCTCTTGAACTCATTCTTGGTGTACTTGTATAGCCATCTTTGCATGCTTCTTTTGGCCTGGTTTTCTACTAAAAAACCTTTGTTTTTATGTATAAAAAATGATGGATTAAAGCCCTTTTTGAGTTAAAGTTGATCTACCCACTTTTGTAGCTTTTTGGCTATGTGTTGAGCCTTGTTCTAAAGCTTTTAAAACAGCCTTTCTTTGGCCTTTAAACCACTGAATTCTAGTGGAATTTCAGTGGTGGAAAAGTCGTTTTGAGGTCCTAAATGGGAGGGAATAGCCTCCCCTCCTAGTTTCCTTATGCCATGCCTTGTTGGCTTTGTAAAAGAGCATTTTTTTTGGGTTCTTTTAGCTTAAGTCCAGCATGTTTTAGGCCCTATTTTGCCATGTTTCAGATATGTTTTGGAGTGGATAAGGCCCTTGTTGCTTATTTCTTGCACTTGTAGTGCAATCTCGCTTTCTAGCCTAACATGCTTCTTGTTTTAGCCTAACTTCCTAACATGTGCTAGCTTAACTTTGGCCTAAAATTGTTCATATCTTAGCATGTTTAAGCTCTATTTTAACTTGTTTGGATGGTTTGCGTATGGCCTTGCATGGTTGTGGTTTGAGTGCTTAGAATGGCCTAAAAGAAAGCATGCTTTGCGAGTTTGTTTTGGTGCATGACCAGCATGTTTTTTAGCTTATATTTGACATATAGAAACTCTGTTTTGAGCTGGATACAGCTCTCATGCATTACATTACATAGTTGTAGTTCATGTGCTTCAAGAGCCCAATGAGTTGGTATACTATATCGCTTTGTTTTGGTGCATGTCCATAGCATTTTCAGCACTGTTTTGGCATGTAGAAACACTGTTTTGAGGTGGTTGAGACCTGCATGCATCGTACCATACAGCTATGGTTTATGTGCCTCATTGGCCTCTTGCATGAGCATGCTTCATTGACTTGTTTTGGCCTTTGTTCCATGCACTTTAGCTACTGTTTTGAGGCTACATAACTCTGTTTTGAGTTGATTTTGTTGTTTAAGGCTTGCCTTGTGTGGTTACAGTGTAATGCTCTTGCATACCTAGTCGATTGGTCCATTTGAGCATGAGTGCTTGAACCATTTGCATGTTGTAGTAGTGTCTTGAACACAATTTCAGAGCATACTTCATGCCATTCATGCCATTCATGCCATTTCCATACATGTTTCACTTTCATTGCTTTGAAAGTAACCTTGAGCCTCTTGTTGGTTTGAGCATGAAGTTGAGACGTTCACGCTTAATGGCTTTAACTCTCTTGAGGGTTTCTACTAGCCAACGGCATGAGGTCTTCTTCATGCTCAAGGCACTTGAGGCTTAGGCCCTCTTTCCCATTAAAGGACTCTCATTTGGACTTAATCAATTAAAGGATGGATGGGTAATGCTAAAATGAGTAAATCAAATTGACCAAGTAAAATGGCAAGATAAGCATAACATGAGTTGGCATTGCATGTGTCAGGTGTTCGATCGGACGTTATATCGAACACAAGGCGGATTAGTCCATTTCATACTCAAAGTGATGAAATGAGCTAATCCCCTTAATCGCCTACACACTTGATCATACATGATAGGGTGTTGGCATTCATGTGTTTTGTTTGCATGCATTTTTACATCAAGTTGCAAACATAGCTTATTAGGCCATCATGCATAATTGATGGCCCGAGGGTCGAGGGCCACGCTCCCTTGAGTCCATTGCATGATAGGGAGTGTGGCCATGCACACATTTGTTTGAAAATTCCATGCCATGCACTGCTTGCCCTCTGTTGCTGTCAACTGTAGGATTCTGCAGGAAGCAATGGCCGGCGGCAGTTTTGAGTGCTGACAGGCAAAACATGTTTGGCCGAGAGCATAAGATTTGGCCGATAATCCCATTCCCATGGTCGGTGGCATTTTGTTCTGGCCGGTGGCACTCCAGAGCACTCAGGGAGTGATTCAAAGCAGTTCTGAAAATTTATGTGATCTTCAGAGGGGCAAGGCAGTGTAAATAGAGGCAACAGTGGCGTGGTACGGATTATCAGGCAAGACGAGTCAAGCATGCATCATTCACGCATCCCGAGGCGGGGCTATGGCCACCTTCTTTCTGCATTTAATTTGTTAATTAATTAGAAATTCTGTAATAATTAATTTAGTATTATTTATTCGGACTGTAATATTTATTCGGACCCTCTGAGTGAAGGCAATTGTGTAATAAGTGTGCGTGAGTGTGGTGTATGTCTCCCAACCCCACGTCTTTCTTCCATTTTATTTCCTAGCTTTTGATGGTTAGCCTAGGGCATGTTTCAATTAGCATACAATATGATAGCATGCGTGCATCCATACATTTGTCTTACATGCACCGGGCTCGGCGCATCATACTAACTGTATTTGTATTTCAATTCCGAAGTTGAATACATGTTAGTTGTAGCATCATCACATGCCATCTTAGAATAGCCGAGCCTATTGTAGTTGCATCTTGTATGTTTTGCATTAGCCATTTTAACATGAGCTACGATCATGCATTGATTACTAACTAGCTTTTGTTTTGGCTCGGAGTACTAGGTAAGCTTTTATGCTTTAGCATACCGCATGCGTGTGAGTGTTGCCACAATAGCATGATTCCCATGAGGCTAGCTGCTTATGTGATATAACTGCTTGAATGCCTGTGGATGGAGGTTGACTTAACTAAATTGGGATAATGCATTAAAACTGTGAGTTTTAAGCCCACTTGATAGTGGCAAAACCATCTTTTCTAAAGCCCACTTGAGGGTGGCAAAACCTGCATTTCAGCCTCCTTGCGAGTAGCAAACCATTTTCAAAACAAGCATGAAATGTTTTGTTCCAATTTAGGCAATTTGGTCTATACTTGTTTGTTGTGCGCATAACATAGTAATTCTAGGCTAATAACCGGAATAAGAACACATAACGTTTTCAAAAACGGATATCACGGTTAGTAGAGGTCGATCTTCGGATCGGGCAAGAAGGGGTGCTCATAGCTGACCTTCCCCAATCGTACCCAAGCTCCCGAGCCGAGGCAACTTTGGTGATGACGGACGCGTGGCCTTTGGCACTGAGTCAGGGTTTCCTAAATCCCCCCATAAAAAATATTTAGGTGGGGACTCTGTATCTGGCAAAGCAGTCCATGTTTGGCACTTCTTTTCTAAAAATCTGTTTTCTCAAAACGATTTGCCGGATTTGGACTCTTTGGTTTAGATTAAGAACCGTGACAATTTGAGAGTCCTGAACTGTAGCGAGCCCCAAAAACGAACAGAACTGGGGGGGGAGGGACTCGTCCTCCCGGGCCGTTCGGGGACGTCTATAGGGGGCTGATCCAGGTGTCAATGTTGGCTAGAGTAAAGGTGACGATTCAGACAGCAGTGGTGTTGGAATAGGGGTAGCACTGGCCGATCTCTTGATAGATTCTAAAGCTAGTACGGAGAACTTAGGGAATACCACTTGTGATAACCCTGTTTTGTGTTATGTTAATTAACCTGAATTATGATTGTGATTATGTGCTTAATGTGATTTTGGGTAATAATTATGTGATTAACTATGTTTTTTAATCTATATCTGTTCATCGTAGGAAAATTTGTCCAACTTACTGCCATAATTTGAAAATTGAAGGCCGTAGAGGCTACAAAAATTGAAATTGTCGGTACCATTGTGATTAATGTGATTTTTAGAGCCTATGGTGAAATTTGATTAAAAATTGATTCGTATCGAAGTAATTAGATTAATTAAGTAAGACTCATTGACTTTAATTTAAACTTGATTAACCTAAGCTAATCACCAAGTATATAAATGTGCTAATCACACTTAGGCTCATCGAATGAACTCAAAAATCTAAAATATACACTCTAGAGAGAGAGAGAGTGAGCTGAATTTAGAGAGAAGGAGGGCTCATCCTTGAAGATTTTGCAAAGGAATTCAAGAACTAGGTAGATTAGCTCAAGACTTAGCTATATTTGGAAGAATTGGAGCCTTTAGGTGAGTAACCAACCCTTAATTCATGAGTTAAGCTTGTAATTATATGAATTCCAAGAGAATTGGTGATTAAGAACAAGATTTGAGTGGTGTATGATGGAATTAAAGTCAATATATATCCATGCTTGTAAAGAATTGCCATGAATATGCATAATCATGAAGAATTAAGTACTAAATCACACATGCATACATAAATTTGTTGAGCTTCATGATTTTGAGTATCATCTGTACCATTTGAAATGGAATTAGAGTCAATAATTTACATGCATGAATGATTCATGAAGGTGCAGAGCTTGATTGCATGAATTTTGAAATTGGCAAGAAGAATTTGGAATGCTTTGGAACATGAACCATAAATTTAGCCAATTGGTTTCAAATTAACTATGTTCACATGTTAGAAAAAGTTTTTCTATGTTTTGGTACCAATTTGTAAGCTTTGGACCTTTGGAAGTGAGTTTTGAACTTCAAATAGAATTCTAGAAATTCCAGAATTTGACCTATTTGCTCGAGCGAAGAAAGCCTTGCTCGAGCATTAAAATCTAGCTCCTAGAAGTTTTGCAGAGATTTACACAGTAGCTCAAGTGACGAATCTTGCACTTTGAGCGACCCCTGTCTTGCAAGACTCTTCGCTCGAACGACAAGAGTCTCTCTCGATCGTAAAATTTAGGCAACCAGTACTTTTGTAAAGTTTTACAGACCGCTCCTATTTCAAAATTTTTGAAAAGTTATTTCATGTTTCGTTTTCCGTTCTCTTTCATTTCTAAGCACTCTTAGGCATACATTAAGCATTGTAAATGAACTAAAGGATTAAGAAAAGGCTTAAGAGAAATAGACAAGTTGGGAACAGATTGAATTGTTTGTGACCCAATGTGTTATGAAATGTGTAGGGTCAAGAGAAAGGGCAAATCTATCGACGGAACACTGTGAGTAATATCGTAGTAAAGATATTTTCAAGTATGTTACTTTCCAACTACTACTTCTGACTAAGTTTTATGGATTTGTTGGTTTGAATTATGAATGAGTATTCTATATGCTAATTTTTTGTATAAGGTCTGTGAAGAACATGAAGAGGGCCCGAGGCCGTTTGATATATTTTAATTGGGCCCAAGGCCGTTTGTCATACTTGGGCCTGAGGCCATTTGATATATATGATAAGGATATGAATGGGCCTAAGGCCATTTGAATACAAATATTAGGCCAGAGGCCGTTTGAATACAAATATTGGGCCAGAGGCTGTTTGAAATGAATGAATTGGGCCCGAGGCTATTTGATATGAAAGAATTAGGCCCGAGACCGTTTGATATGATGTGCCAGAGGCCATTTGATATGCTTGGACCTAAGGCTGTTTGATATATTTGATAAGAATATGAATGAGCCTAAGGCCATTTGATGTGTTTGACAGGGATATTACCTATTAGAGAATTTCATTCATATAACCTGTTAGGTCTTATTCATTGGGCGTTAGCTCACTCTTATTTATATGTATGTAGGTGAGCAAAGAGATGTCCAAACCCAGCCTCAGTGAAGGATGTGAGAGAAACCCAAGTGTTTGTGAAGCCAGACCGAATGTCTCACGCACGAGACTTTGTTTTTGTTCTTTTGTTTTACCCTTTTTACTCTCTTGGTGATTACGCTAGACCACCTATGTATATAAACTTTTTGTTGGGCTGACTGCATGTCTGAAAGTTCCTGGATATACTAAATATTACAAGATGTTGACTCTGTATATATGTGTGAGTTATTATGGAGTGCATGGAGTGCTTATGAAATGATTTTGTTATGCCATGAAAGCACAACTCTTTGGACAAAATTTTTAAGTCTGCTTCCGTTTTGGCACATTTATTTCTTTAGAGATATGTTTAATCTCGTTTGAGGCCGTAGGTAATCTCATGATTACTGGCCAATTATGACCTTAATCCATAGGGGCAGGTTTGGGTCATGACACCATTATTATTTCTATGATCGAAGATGAGCCAGTTGTGGACTCCACCAGTTGCATTCTGGATGCATCAAGGGTGTCAAGCCTCACTTGGTAGTTAGAGAAGGGCTTTACTGCCAATTCTGAATCGGACGATAAGCCTGAGTCTGATTCCACTGAGTCTGTTAAGTCGGAATCATATTCAAGTTAGTCTGAGCAGTTTGAGTCTGGCACTTTCGAGGGTGGTAACCCGGGTGCCAAAGTCCTGTCAAGGTCTTCTATTAGTTTTTCTTTCGAGTCAACTATAACAGAGGACCCGGATTCTATTAATGGGAATGTGGTAGACTTCACTTACTTCTCTATGCCTTTACTTTGCTGCGCTGATATTGATTTTCAAAATTTTGACTTAAACGAAGAGGAAGAAATTCCTCGAGCTTTGAAAAATTGATCGACCAAGAGGAGGAGAGGTATGCTAAGCCTTGCACAGATATAATCATTGCAATTAACGTGGGTATTAAGAAAGATCCATGATTGGTCCAGATCAGATCCATGATTGGTCCAGATCAGGTCCACATTGTCTTCAAAGGAACGCGAGCGTTTAGTCGCTTTATTAAAAGAATTCAAAGATGTTTTCATGTGGTCATATGAGGATAGGCCTGGAATTGATCCTTAGATTGTACAGCACCAGATCTCTCTTGACCCCGAGGCCCAACTAGTCAAGAAGAAACTTTGCAGAATCCGTCCAAATTGGGCATTGAAAATTAAAGAGGAAGTCACCAAGCAGATCAATGCTGGATTTTTGATGGTATCTAAATATCTGACTTGGTTGGCCAACATTGTTTCGGCTCTGAAGAAGGATGGCAGAATCAGGGTTCACGTCGACTTTCCGGGATTTGAATAAGCTAGTCCTAAGGATGATTGTTTATTGTCGCACATTAATGAGTTAGTAGACTTCACCGTTGGCCATGCCTTGTTATCATTCATGGATGGATTTTGGGGGTACAACTAGATCTTGATGGCGCCTGAGGACAAAGAGAAGACTGCATTCACCACGCCATGGGGTACCTACTGCTACAAGGTCATGCCATTCGAGTCAAAGAATGCTGGGGTTACATATCAAAGAGCTACAACCACGATCTTGCAGGACATGATCCATAAAGAAGTCGAGGTGTATGTGGGTGATATGATTGTAAAATCCAAAGAGCGAAAAGACCACTACATCGCGCTGAAAAAGTTCTTCAAACGAATCAGGGAGTACAGACTGAAGTTGAACCCACAGAAATGCACTTTTAGGGTGACTGGAGGGAAAATGTTGGGATTTCTAATTATGCAGAGAGGAATTGAAATAGATCCATCCAAGATCAAGGGCATCTTAGAAATGCCACCACCAAGGGCTGAAAAGGATATGCATGGCTTTCTGGGGAATGTACAATTCATAAGACCGTTTATCTCTAAATTAACTTGACATGTGAACCACTATTTAGTCTTTTGAAAAAGGGGAAAAGTTTCTAATGGGATGATCGATGTCAGTTTGCTTTTAAACAAATCAAGCAGTTTCTTTAGAATCCACCTGTATTATTGCCACCAGAGCTGGAGAAGCCACTAATCATGTATGTATCGGTGACAGAGTCAACCTTGGGGTGCATGCTAACACAAGAATCAGAAGCTGAGTGGAAAAGGCAATTTACTACCTAAGCAAGAAGATGTTGTATTACGAGACCTGCTACACTCCTCTGGAGAAAGCTTGCTTAGCTTTGGTTTGGGCCACTAGAAAGTTGAGGCACTATCTGTTAGGCCACTCTGTAATTCTGGTTTTGAGATTGGATCCCATCAAATATCTCTTTGAGAAACTGACACTCACAAGTAGGCTAGCTCGTTGGTTGCTTTTTCTCTCCGAGTTTGACCTCAAGTACGTCACTTGCAAGTCGGTCAAAGGAAGAGCAGTAGCGGAATTTCTGGTGGACCACCCAGTGGAAGGAGATAAAGTAGTAGAGTATCTATTCCCAGATGAGGAGATCTTTCAGGTGGAAGAGCAGACGTGGACAATGTACTTTGACAGAGTAGCTAATCAATACGGTTATGGGATAGGCGTGTTGTTTATAACACTCGATGATTCCCACATACCCCTAGCTTTCAAAATATGATTCAAAGTATCCAACAATGAAGCAGAGTACGAGGCTTGTATCGCTGGATTAGAAGCTGCCCTAGAACTAGGGGCAATAAGGTTGGATATCATCGGAGACTCAAACCTAGTTGTTTCTCAAGCCAACGGAGATTGGATGGTCAAAGAAGAGAAAATGAAAGTTTATCAAAGAAGAGAAATATTGACATTTACACATTTGCTAAGAGAGAACAATTGGTTTGCTGATGCGCGGGTAACTTTATCCTCCATGGTAGACATACCACTTAGGGTTAAGATGCATCTGATTATCATCAAACAGAAGTATGCGCTTGCTTACGAGACAATAGCCGTAATAGACAAAGTTCAGGACAAGAACCCTTGGTATCATGACATTTGGAACTTTCTAGAGAAGGATATGTATCCACAAGGGGAAAATGCCAAAGATAAATGAGAAATACAGTGTCTGGCCATTTAGTTCATCATATGTGGATGTAAGTTGTACAAGAGAGGCCATCTGGGAATACACAAGCTCTGTGTCAAAGTGGAAGAGTCAAAATGTCTCATGGAGGCCATCCATGGAGGAGAGTGTGGAGCACACATGAATGGTGTGATGCTGGCTAGGAAGATCCTCAAGCAGGGCTATTATTGGTCAACCATGGAGAAAGATTGTATAAACTTTGTTCGGCGATGCCACAAATGTCAAATCCATGCTAATCGCATGAATATCCCACTGTCAAAGCTCAACAATATGACTTCACCATGGCCTTTCTCAATGTGGGGAATTGACATCATTGGAGCTGACACACCCAAATTTCTAATTGCTCGGAAACATTACCAAAAGCCTTTAATTTAGGTCCATCTTTTTTTATTTTATTTTTTTTAACAAATTTCTATTACCTTCGAGTTACAAAAACATAATAACACATGTTCTCTCTAGCAATGAATACATCAATAATAATAATACCTGCTAACTTCCTCTGCGGAACTACAAATAAATAATTATAAACATCAATGTATAATATTCATTTCTTTCACATCTACGATGAAATTACACATGAAAGACACATAAACTCCTTAACTCTCCAACCAGTAAATCTGAATTCTTTTCCTAAAAAAAAAAAATGAAACAAGGGATGAGCACAATTGCCTAATAGGAATCTCATAGTTCTACAACAATAATTTCCATTTTCCTTTTTATTATTCACAATTATTACAACTCCATGACATAAAAATCCAAATCCCCTTTATATTCAAAAACAATTCTGCTACACTCAACTCCTACTTGTGTAACAACTACATCACATCAACATTTGCTTTCTCAAATTATAATTCAACATAACACAGGATTAATAAACCCTTTCACACAAAACAAAACTCATAATTTTCCTTTATAGTCACAACCAATCCAGTGAGTTGATCATCACTAACTCTTAATCCAATTACCATTTCATTTTCCATTCTCTTCAAATAATTTCTATTTTTATTTCCCTTTCATACCAAATTACACATCAATTCGTAATTTCACGAGTTTATCACATGTCACACATATTATCACTGACTCAACACATTTCTCAACACGTTCCACCTTTTGCCGACCTGATATGGCGGGATAGTGGGCACCAGATTCATAACACCTTTCACGTTTTGCTGAATTTGAACAGCGGGAGGTGGAGTCCTAAGAGAAACATTTCTATTGGTAAAACACTTTTAAAACCATGTTTTTCTAAAAATCATATTTTTTCACATTTATCGACTGTCATATGCCAGGACGTGGACATCCAAAATCACCTTTTTATTTTGAAAACCAACCTCCACATTTGTTGGCTATTGATACGGTAGGACGTGGGCACCCAAGAAAGCCATATGTTTTTCCACTTTGGCCGGCTATTAATACAACAGGACCAGTGGACACTTAAAAACATCTTTCACACATTTGTCCAACGATAAGCTTAGACAAGGCAATTGGGCACATTTTCAACTCTCCACGCGGGTACCAACACAACACCACCCAACATGACTCAACCCAACTCAACAAAACTCAAGTCAACACAACCCAACATAACTCAACACACTCAACACAACCCAACACAACTCTACACACTCAACACAACCCAACACAACTCAATTCATCAACATAACTCAACATAACTCAATTCATCAACACTACTCAGCACAACTCAATTCAATACAAATTCAACATAGCTCAATGCAATTCAACACATTTCAATGCAACCTCTTAAACCTTAACTTCATCATTTCATCACAAAGCTCATATAATCCATATCATTAACAATTTCTTCCCTTAAATTTTTTTTCATATTATAACATAATTTAAAATATCAACAATAAGGGTTCAATCGCAACTTTTACATAAATTTCCAAACACTTCCAAAAATTTAATGAAACTTATATATGTGCAATTTAACATCTCAATTACGTAATAGTACTTTCAATTTAAGCAAAACCACCATCTATCTTCATGAACCAAACTAGGGTTTTTAAGGGAAATTAAGGCTTTTCACAAAAATATTTTTTATTCCAATTCTTCTATTGATTATGCACCCAAAGTCATAATCCAAAATTACAACCCAACAAATAAACCCCAACATTTCAAACCCTAAACCCCCAATCTCATGATTTATCATAATATGCTCAAAAAAATATAAATTTTGTATTTGTATAAGGAAAATACCACAAATCTATCTATAAATGAGAGTATTGAAGGAGAACTAGAAATCCCTACCTCAAGGATCAAACAAGAAAGCAAGGCTTTGTTGAGATTCCTTCATAAAATAAAAAAAATCCATTCGGTAGCAAAATGATATCTTCATGTATTCGTCAACTTTTTGGTAAGAGATCTTGGCCAAATCTTTGAGAAATGGAAGGTATTTTGGTAAAAAATTAAGGATTTTCAGACTTAGGATGAGAGGAAGGAAACGAGAAAAGAAAAGTGGAGAGAATGATAAAGAAAGACACTTTTTAAACTGCTGAATTCGTGCAGTCTGCTCGAGTGCCACTTCCTGCACTCGAGCGCACTTGCTTCTAGCACAGATACTAAAACTTCAAACGGGCATAACTCTCTCGTCCGGACTCCGTTTTAGGTCGTTCTTGTGTCCAAATCGAAGCCCCAGAAACAAGATTTCCAATGGTTCTTGCCTAACATCCAAATTCAAAGTAAGGAAAAAGAGAAAGGTGAAAGAGTGATGGTTGTTCATAGGAAAATTATTCGAATCAAAGTTCTTGATTCACTCTTACTTTACCATTGTGTTACCACTTCGATCAATATCCCAAAATAAAACAAGGCGGCTCCAAACACAATAATAAAAATGTCAAGATCAATTCCACTAGTCCCAAAAATTCAAACACAACTAGGCAGACCGCTCAAGTGTCCAATCTTACACTCGAGTGAACAAACCAACGAAGCCGACTACTCAAGTGACCACTCCCGTGTTCGAACGACAATTCATAACTCTCAAAATCTCGAACAAACTGTAAAAGTATTGGGAGCCTCACAAGACCGCTCGAGCGTCAACTCTTGCGCTCGAGCGGAGGGAAAAATACTAGAGTGTTACAGGAGCAATCTCGCCAAAGGGTTCTAATGGACATGAGTCCATTTTGATGGCGATCGACTATTTTACTAAGTGGCTGGAGGCACAGTCATATTTTGGGTTGAAAGTATCACATGTAGCCAAGTTCATCAGGAATAACATTATCTGCAGGTATGAGGTGCCAAATGATCATATCGGACAACAGCTCACACTTTAAGAAGGAGGTGGTGGATTTGCTCGAGAAATAAAACGTGGCTTTTCAAAAGTCATCAACATACAGACCACAAACCAATGGAGCCGTTGAGGCCATACACAAGAATGTCAAGGACATCCAAAGAAAGATGGTGGAAACTTACAAGGACTGGCCAGATAAACTGCCTTTTGCACTCTGGGTTATAGAACGTCAATTCGGACATCTACAAGGGGAATCCCTACTCTCTGGTATATGTGATGGAAGTTGTTTTGCCGATCGAGATTAAAGTACTGTCACTGAGAATTATGGCCGAGTGTTAGATAGCAAAGGTGGATTGGCAGCAGAACAGGTTCGAAGAATTGATGTTATTTAACAAGAGGAGGTTGAAGGCATTGTATCACATCCAGGGATATTAGCGCAGAATCGCCAGGGCCTTCAACAAGAAAGCCAAGTCCAGAAACCTCAAAGAATAAGATATGGAGCTCAAAGACAGCCGAGTTCCCATCCATGACCCTAGGGGCAAGTTTAGACCTAATTGGGCTGGTCCCTACATCATCAAATTTGTCTGGTCAGGAGGAGCAATCATCCTTATGGATTTAGATGGCTTGGAGTTCTCGTAACGGATCAATATGGATAAGTTGAAGAAATACTATCCTTAAGGGGTTCGCTAGGCCGAAAACCCAGAAGGGCGACCTAGATAAAAGTTACAGCATGAAAAAATTAGAAATAAAGAAAAATAGAGCTCACAAGGTCGAAAACCCAAAATGGTGGCCTTGGTAAAAGTTAGAGAGCAAAAGGAGAAAGTTAATACTCGAGTGAACCTTAACCAAACTACGTAAGGCCTGATTCCTGAAGTTCAACCATAACCATTTTCAACTCAACTGTCTTATCCATTATTGCTCGACCCGTCTCACTATCAATTGATTTAGTTGTTTTACCTCCATTTGGAAAAAAGAGCCAGTAGCAAGATGAAACAAGGGACACAACAATAGCGAATGTAATGCTGTTGTGGGCAATTATGATCTTGTTAATTCGTGGTTGTATGTCTTGAGGATTAATTCCATGTGTGTCAGGTGATGACCATTTGCAAAAATTGTTTTGAAAAGTTTTAATGAAGCTGATTTTCTTAAAATTTCACTTTTTATAACATAGACCATTCTTTGGATGGAAAAAGAAAATTTCCAGTACTCACAACTTTAATTACATGATTTCAACACAAGTATACACTCCAACTCTCAGGTTAAATCGAAATTGTTTTTACATCATAAAACTTGAAAAGAAAAGTCAAAGCAATAAACTAGGGGCACATACAAGTTAGGTGATGGTCCTCTGCCTCTTGCCCGCATTCGCAGAAGTCTTTGTCGCCAAGGATGACCCAACTTGTGTCTCATCCTCAAGCCAAGCCAAGCCAAGCCAAGCACTCAACAAAAAGGGTGTAACTAAAGCTGGTAGCAGAGGCCAAAAGCCCTCTCATCCTCCAAGCAGTGAGGTATTGAGCCAAGTGCAAAGCATGGATTGGAAAAGAAACAGGGTATTCAACCCCCTCATTTGGGCAAGTTTGATCACGCCTAAGTAGAACACACAGTGTGTGAGGCCAATCAATTGTATACCCGGCTGGCAGGACATGCTTTAGCTTATCTCAAACAAATTAAGCCAGGGGTAACGCCAAGGGATATCGGTCGCGGATCTGCTACACATCCATTCGCACCACAACCCATTTGTAGGGAAGTTCACTAGCTGCGGCTGAAAGAAGTAGGATCTGGCCGAATACTCAGGGCAAGGATCCACGACCTTTAGGTTATCCATCAACCACACCTGGGAAGGGATAAAAAGAAAAGAGAATAAAGAATAGAGAGACATATGTTAAGTGAAAAAACAAGAAAAGGGCTTTGAGAGAAAATAGAGAGTGAGTGCCAGAGTGATGTGAGAAATCATAAATAAGAAAGGGTGGGAAACAATACCTAAGGAAGTATTTGACTCCCCGCAAATCGAGAAGTCTGTCGCCGATGGAAAGTGTCCAAACCCATTATGGTTTTGGACAGTGCCAGGCCTATACATCTTCGGCCCTTCTTGAGGCATTGAGAAACTTTAATCAGTTAGATGCTAACTCTGCTACCACTAGGGACAAGAAGATAATGGGCAAACAAGCATATGCAGAGGGCATGTTGGTGATAACCTCTCCAAAGAAGATCACGCATATTCCCAATGTCGAAGAAATGGCAAATTAGGCCACGAATGTCTAACTCTCCATCATGAGCCATACATTTAACCTACTTGAAAGAGAGGCCACACATTTGTTGAAGAGCCCATGCATGGCCAAAAAGGGTTTGAGGCACAATTTCCTCATGGTGCTGGGACTCCATTAATGCCTGAAACTCTTCGAGAGTAGGACACATCTCTTGTGATCCAAATTGAAATACATGAGTAATCGAGTCCTGACAACGGGTGGCGGCATGGAGGAACGAAAAACAAAGTGAAGTGTGACTCAAAGTAAAAAGAGCGTTTATGCCGAACCCATTGAAAGTCTCCTTTTCCATGTCATCCAAAGTGGTCGTCCAATCTTTGATCTTCTCCACAGGGAAAATCTCCATTTTTAGAGAAAACAATAGAAAAGATGAGGTTATTTCGAAGAATATCAAGAGAAGACCTTTATAGAAGATAAAGGTCTGTGAGTGGCTGACAACTGTTGCCAGCTGTCCAGTCACAAGTCTTGGCCAGTCGGCTACTTCACCAACCAGATGTCCATTATGTTGGTCGGTCGACCAAGAATGATGGCCAGACAGCTGGGCGGTAGTGTTATGTTGGCCCCTTTTGTTTTTGAGTCTTGTTTTGAGTCTTTTGTTTCTAACAAGGGTAAATACGTGTTGTAGACACCCCATTTTTGGCCGACCTTAAGACTCAAACGTCACTGATTGAGCGCTCGGTGATATTGCATATTGCGCTCGTTCAGAAGTTTCAGAGTCTTGGCTGCGAGCCTTGCCTCAGGACTTCCGGACTCTTTCGTGCCTTGCCTCGGTTTGGGAACCAGGCTCTGTTTTCCCTATTTTCTTTTCCCGAAGGGAGGGAGAGGTCTCGTAGATCATCTCTCAGTGGCCGTAGGTTACGTTTTGTGGTCGTAGGCCATTTTTCCCATTTGGAGCCCAGTTTTCAGTTTTTCGGAGCCAACGACCGTGTGCCTCGGTTCGGGACCGCTTAACCACCTCCGTTTGCTCCGATTTTTGGCATACACCTTATTTCCTCCCTTTTGAGGGACACTGGGGTCAGAAAGACCAACTTCGTGGTCAAACACCACTTCCGGTGTCGAACAGTCAGTTTTCGGGCCCCCAAACTGCGTGTTTCGGCCCCCGAACCTCCGTTTTGCCTCCGTTTTGGTTCATTTTTGGTGGAGACCTTATTTTCATAGTTAGGAAGCTTGTAGGTGGGTGGGAGGCCAGCAATTGTTCTGAAAATCCAGTTTTATTTCTTCATCGCTCTCCGACGCCCGTTTTTCTCACTTGAAAGCCAATGTTGACCACCCCGGGGCCACTTTCTTGAACCCTAAACCCCATATTTGTGTTGTACACACCTGGTCGGCCACCAATATTTGGTGGCCGACCAGTAATTGTTCCTGACCCTTTTGACTCCCTCTAAAAAATGGTCTTTTCTCTCTCCTGGTTCACTTTTTCTGGGCTTTAACCACTTAGTTTTGTTGTGCACACATCGGAGACCACCTTTTTGAGGTGGCTGACCAGTAATTGTGCTTGATCCTTTTGACCCTTGGTCGGCCGACCATGGGAGGTGGTCGGCCGACCACCTGAACCCTCAAAACCTGGCCGGCTATGACCCCCACACCTTGTTCCTTCCAGCTACACCCTCTGTTTCCCCCCAGATCCTGTATCCGAGAGGGGGTCTTTTGGGGGGGAAACTTGAATTTAATTTTCCCCCCTTTTTCTCCTCTCCTTTGCCTATATGACCAGCCCCTCAGCTGCATTTTGAAGGGTTACAAGATTTGTTTTGGAGCTCTTGCATAAAATCTCCCTCTCTCTCTATTCCAACTCTCAAAACACCCTTAATCCTACACCATTTACCCAACACCTCATAGCACAAAGCCTCCATCCTCCATTTCAGAAACTTGAGGCTATTTTCCAGAGGTGAAAATCTCCCAAAATTGGTCCAAGAACTGCTGGTCCATTGGTCTACAAGGGTGAGTCCCAGTTTCCCTCTTTTGTGCCTTATTTTGCTTTGTATCTAAGCCATACTTGATAGCATTTCTAGGCTTCGATCCAAACTAGAAAGTGCCTTATTTTGAGCCCCTCTTCAACTTTGTAGAAGGACTCCTCACTGTTTGAGGCCAGCTACTACCTCTTGCTTCCTATCTCTCTTTTAGGGCCTTTTTTTACATCACATTGTAGCCTTATTTGTGAGTTGTTTTGGACTTTTCCATAAACTGTAAAATAACTTTTTTTGAGCCCCTCTTCAATATTGTTGAAGGGCTCTCCTCTGTTTGAGGCCTCCTGCTATCACTTTCTTCTTTATCTCTCTTTTAGGCCAATTTTTGCATAGTATTTTAGGCCTATTTGTGAGCTGTTTTGGACCTTTCCATAAACTGAGAAATATATTTTTTTGAGCCCTTCTTCAACATTGTTGAAGGGCTCTCCTCTGTTTGAGAACAGTAGCTGCCACTTGCCTCTTTACCCCTCTTTTAGGCCTTTTCTTGCATAGTAGTTTGGACTTATTTGTGATTATTTTTGTGGCTTGATGTAAACTGTAAAGTGCCCTTTTTTGAGCCCCTCTTAAATTTTTTTGAAGGTCTCTTTGCCATTTGGGGCCAGCTGCTGTCCCTTTGTGTTTAATCTCTATTTTGGAGCCATTTTTTGCATGATAGGATAGCCCTATTTGCGTTTATTTTTAGGACTTGTTATAAACTAGAAATATGCATGTTTTGGGACTGTCTTGCATCTGTCTTCATGCTTCATGATCAAATAATGCATGCTTTGTATAGCTGTAAGTCATTCCATGCGCCTAGTTTCGAATTTCGGGTTTCATCTCGTGCATCGGGTGCCATATTGCCATGTTTCGGGGCTGTTTAGCATCATATTTTAGTGCTGAAACTTGCATGTTTGCATACCATATTCCATGCCTTGCCATGCTTTGGTAGAGTGGCATTTGTTGACTTAGGCTCGGTCCTCGGTTTGCGTGCATGCGTGCACGTATTTCGAGAGTCACATTTTCATCTCATGGCTACTGATGTGAGTGTGGTTGAGGTCCACTCATGTTGGTGTAAGTCCATCATGCATTGTGTATGCCATTTCATTTCATAGCATTGCGTATGCTAGGTTGTATGTTAGAGCATTGTGTATGCCTTGTTACATCGTGCATCGTGTATGCCATCTCATAGCATTGTGCATGCTAGGTTGTATATTAGTTGCATTCATGCATTTCATGCATATTGCATTGTGCTTGGGATAGGAGTTAGGCCGAGCACAGGAAACGAGGGGCGTTTCGTACTTCGAGTGACGGAACGTGTCTCAATTCCCAGTCACCGACACTCTGGATTATCCATGATGGGGTTTAGGTCTTGATGTGTTTATATGTGCATTTATTTCATATTAAGTCATGCAAATCGACTCCTCGGCCATCATGCATCGATATGCGTGATTGGTGGCACGAGGATCGAGGACTACACTCCCTGAAGAGTAGTCATGCATACATATGTGAAAATACTTTGCCATGCCCCTTTGTTGCTCTCTGTTACAGCAAATCAGAAATCGGCAGCCTTCCGGAGCTTGGCACGCATTCCAAGAACAATTGCAAATAGAGACAAACCGGGGCATCGCGAAGGATTCTCCGCACAAGGCAACCCGAGCATGCATCATTCATCATCCGGAGCAGATTTGAGGCAGTCCCTGGCTTGCATGCCAATTTATTGCTTTCCTAATTTAATTTGTTAATTACTTAGGGTTTTGTACATATTTGGACTGTAATTATTCATTTGGGACTGTATATTATTTATTCGGACCCTCTGCGCGAGGGCAATGTTGTAAATAAGTGTGTGTGTGTGTGATGTATGTCTTCCAACCCCACGTCTTTCTCCCTTTTATTTATCAGCTTATGATGGTTAGATTAGGGCATGTTTCAATTAGCATACAGTATGATAGCATGTTTGCATTCATTCATCTGCCTTGCATGCACCGGGCTCGGCGCATCATACTAACTGCATTTCTATCTCAATTCCAAGTTGAATACATGTTAGTTGTAGCATTTCACATGCCATCTTTAGAATAGCCGAGCCTGTTTTAGTTGCATTTTGCATGTGTTGCATTAGGCATTTCTGTATAGTTAGGATCATGCATGGATTTCTAACATAGCTTTTGTTTTGGCTTGGAGTACTCGGTAAGTGTTTATGCTTTAGCATCCTTGCATGCGTGTGAGTGACTGCCATGAATAGCATGCTTACCATGAGGCTATATGCTTATGTGATATAACTGCCTGAATGCCTATGGGTGAAGGTTGGGTTACTTGGATTGGAACAATTCATTCACTGTGAGTTTTAAGCCCACTAGGTAGTGGCAAAATCATGTTTTTCTAAGTCCACCCGAGGGTGGCAAATCCACATCTTAGCCTACTTGCGGGTAGCACCATCAAACCATTTTCAAACAAACAAACATGAAACGCTTTGTTCCAATTCAGGCGATCCAGTCTATACTTGTATGCTGTGCGCATCACATAGTAAATCTAGGCTAATAACCAGAATAAGAACGCATAATGTTTTCAAAAATAGATATCATGGTTAGTAGAGGCCGATCTTTGATCGGGCGAGCAGGGGTGCTCACAAAGTGACCTTCCCCAATCGTACCCAAGTTCCCGAGCCGAGGCAACTTTGGTGATGACGGACACGTGGCCTTAGGCAAACGAGTCAGGGTTTCCTAAATTTTCCCAAAATAAAACATTTAGGTGGCGACTCTGTATTTGGCAAAGCAGTCCATGTTTGGCACTTCTTTCAAAATCTGTTTTCTCAAAAACGATTTGCCGGATTTGGACTATTTGGTTCAAATTTAGAACCGTGACAATTTGAGAGTCCTGAACTGTAGTGAGCCCAATACGAACAGAACGGGGGGAACGGGACTCATCCTCCCGGGGCGTTCGGGGACGTCTACACGTGTGTAAGTTGCTTTTACTTTGTTTTTCCTTTATTGAGTTATATTTTGTATTTTGGTCGGTTGTAGGCTCAATATCCTATTACGAACTTGTTCAAATATGACTGTTCTCATTTTTAATTCAAATACCGTCATTTTTTATGAAAGTGTTATGCCATGCTCAAGATGCTATGCAAAACAAAATCCTTTCTTTCATGAAACTGCAGGGTTGACCTTGATCATAGTTTTTACAAAAGAGAAAAAACAAGTTTTCAAAACAGAAAAGTAAAGACCTATTTGAAGTTATACAAAGTTTTGAACTACCAAAACAAAAGAAAAGAGTAAAAAGAGGGTAAAAATTAGTGTCAGTCGCATCAGGTACGTCAAGTGGCCCTCTTTGTCCTCTTTCGTTGAGGGGACTCAGGGTTACTTTCACCGTCAACACTGCTGTCGTCAGAGGAGTGTGTCTTAGAGCCGGCATCATCCTCCCTTCTCTCAGACCCAGAGTGCTTGGTCATCATCCCCTCAGTGCTGCTGGTCTTGGCATCATCTCCACTCAAACTCAGCTCTGAAGATGAGGAAGTCTCCTGTGCTTGAGACTCTCCACTCTGACTCTGAGCACCTTTACCTCTGCCCCAACCTCTACCCTCACCCCTACTGCATGCAGGAGCTTGTCTACCTTCTCCTCTCCATAGCCGAAGGAGGTGCGGTTGGTGCTGCCGGCGCCACAGGTACAGGTGGAGGCTGAAAGCAAGAAATAGGGACAAACTGAAAGAGGCCCTCTACGTACTCCATCGGCACCTACAAGTCGGTTTGAACATCAATATGGAAAAAAGGGAATATGAAACATAAAATTCAAGATAAAGTACGTACTTGCTGTACGTTGGGGTCCCTGACGTACTTGCACTCCTCTAGGTACTCAATTGAAATCTAGTAGGCCATCCCACTTGGCCGCTAGTATGTGATCGTGGCCTGGATCACAGGAAGACTAGTTACATGTACAGCGAGGGTAGCCTCTTCAGCGTAAGGCTCAGCCATAGGAATAGCACCTTCATCACTAGGAACATCTGCATCGCCTCCTGCATGAGCTTTGGTCTTCGACGACATGAGGTGGGTCCGGATGAACTCGGTGTAGTCCTTAACCCCACAGAAAAGATCGGCATCATGTCCCTTCATAAACTGTGCAATAGTCTCGACTGGTTGGCTATCAGTAACCCTCATGGATACAGGGGGAAGAGCAGGGACAACGGGGTCTGGTAAACCCTGGGTCTGGTAGACCTTGGGTTTGGCACATGAACCTCTCCCCCAAGTACTAGGTTCGGTAGAAAGGACCCTCCAGCAAGATCCGTAGCCTAGAGGTATCCCAAGACCCGACATACTCGTCCTTCGTCCCCGCCGGCATGGCCACCCATGGTTGCCACGTAACCTGCAGATAGAGAATTCACAGTTGTTAGTTGTTAGAGAATGGAATGGAAGCAATACAAATGGAATAGAATGGGCATTAGTTTCAGATTACCTCTCGTGCCATCACTATGTCGAAGAATCGGCGGTAGTAGGCAAATGTGGTGACATTACGGCGCCGAGGGTGGCACCTGTCGTCATATCAGCTGGAGTGAGGCACAACTACATCTATTTCATCTCTCAGCACCAAGGCAAGGGCGGAGAAGTAGGCATATACCCAGCGTTGCAAGAAAAGATCAGTTTGTGAGTCAACAGGTAGAGACAGAAATACAGGTAGAAACAGAAGTAAAGACAGAAAATGCAGAGAAAAAAGCATTGTTTATAACAGAAATGGAAACAGAAAGTGCAGTATGTACCTCTCAAGCTCTCTAGTAGCCTCTGACCTTGTTCCCCTTCTTGTGGGAACTAGAGCTCAGGTAGTCATACAGGGTGGCAAGGCTAGCACCACCCTAATCATAGAAGTGCACCCAAGGCAACACAACCAAGGCGCTGGGCAGATACAGGCCTACAGTGTTCCACTTGATCGCAAACAAGGTGGTGCCGAGAAGATAGATTGGGAAACCTTGAGTGTACTGTTTGAACTACTCCTGAGTGTCTAGCTAACTCCTATGGAAGTGGTCATAGAACTAGCTGTGCCTCACCATATCCTGCCTGTCTAAGGGAGGATACGCTCCAAGCAGATAGATCTAAGCAGCCTACCACTTGCCCATGTCGAGATCGAAGGGGAACGGATCACCCCCTACTCGTAGCCTTGTGATCATAGAAAAATCATAAGGGTTCATCGTCATGTCCCCTGTGGAGGAGAAGTGGAAGGAGTTCATGGTGTCCCACCACCTCTCCACCAAAGCACCGAGCAGGGACTAACTAGCTTGTAGTCATGCGAGCCCTAAGTAGAATAAGTCAAAGCCTGCCTTATCAATCAACTATCTGACTCGAGCGGGAAGCTCCTGATACCAATCTCTCACAGTCACTACCCCAAAGCCTCTCCAGGAAAGATCATCACCTTGTGTTGAAAGAGAAATTCGTAAAATGCATGACAAATGAAAAATTGTACTGAATGTCAGAGCAAGCAAAGTGTATAAAAAGGAGCAAAGGTTCTTACCTCAGAGGCGTCATGGGAGAGGTTTGATGCACGCTCTCTCAAGAGAAAGTCCTCAGGCGCACCCCGAGCAAAGTCCTCGAACCGCAACATGTTGCCAGGAGCTATCGCATGTGTACACGTGTGGTAGATGGCTGGATCGAAAGGCCTCACCCTTAGTGGCGGTAGCTCGGGCTCAAGCTCTGGAGGGTAGATCTCCTCCGCAACAATGTCAGTGATAATGTCCTCTGCTGCCCCGTCCTCCTCCTCAATCATCGGCTCCTCCATATCCATAGCGGGCAGAAGCACCGGTACCACGCGAAGGGAACCATCATGGGGAATATCGTCGCCCATGAAGAATATGGTAGGTGGTGAGAGAAAAACAAGGGAAATGAGGGAAATAAGTGGGAAACCCAAAAACCCAAACCCTAAGAGAGAGAAAAATAGAGAAAAAAGTCAAAACTCGGAAGAGAGCACACAAATACCAAGAAAAACCTGTGAGAATGAGCCAAAAACAATAAGATACCTAAAAACTCGACCAAATCAAAATCCAATTGGTTCAAAACGTATAGGGCCAAAAGGGTTTCGCGAATAAAGAAGCCAAATCCGATAGTGGCATTGTGTATGTGTTGCATTAATTATGTCTATAGTTAGGGTCTTGCATTATTTTTAACTAACTTCTTCTTGGCTTGCCTTGGAGTACTAGGTGAGCACTTTTTTTTCTTTAGCATATTACATATGTGTTTATGCTGCCATGTCAAGCATACTACCATGAGGACTTACTGGAAATACCTTTTTGAATGCCTGTGGATGAAGGCCATTTCACTTAAGTTAGAACGACTTTGATAAATGTACATATGAGCTCATTTTTTTGTTCAAGTAGCACATATTCAAAACTCTTTTCAAAACAAACATGAAATCAAAGCATTCTAAAGTGAGCGACGTGGTCTATACTTGTGTGCCTCACATAGTAAGTTAGCATAACAAAATCAGAACATAAGCATATGTTGTCCATAAAATTCACATTATGATTAGTAGAGGCCGATCTTTGATCGGGTGAGTGGGGTGCTCAATTTATGATTTTCCGCTCTCATACCTGTAGACCGCCCGAACTTCCTATGCGCGTCCCCCTTTCGGAGAGGGTGTGGATTTGGTTCATGCTACTATAGTTCAGACTCCTGTTACGGTTCTGTATCTAATCTCACAAAGTGCAATATAAGACTGATAAATCACCAAAGAGTTCAAGTCTGACAAATTGTTTTGAAAAATCGATTTTAATCAAAAAGCGCCAAACATGGACTGCTTTGCTAGATTACAGAGTCGCCACCTAAATATTTTATTTTGGGAAATTTAGGAAACCCTGACTCGTGCCAAAGGCCACGTGTCCGTCATCACCAAAGTTGCCTCGGCTCGGGAACTTGGGTACAAGGGGGGAAGGTCATGAAATGAGCACCCCCGCTTGCCCGATCAAAGGATCAGCCTCTACTAAGCATGATATGTTGTTTTAAAAACACATGTGTTCTTATACCAGTTATTAGCTAACTTACTATGTGATACGCACAGCATACAAGTATAGACTCAATCACGAGAATTGGAACAAAACATCTCATGTTTGTTTTTTTGAAAAGTGGTTTGAAGTTGCTACCCTCAAGTAGGCTAAAGTGCGGATTTGCCACCAAACAAGGTGGGCTTAAAACATGATGATTTGTCACTTCAAGTGGGCTTAAAACTCACATTTCGATGAATTGTTTCAATTCAAGCAATGAAACCTTCATCCACAGGCATTCATGCTGTTATAGCAGTTAAGCAAATAGCCTCATGGCAAGCATGCTATCATGGCAGCATACACATCTCATGCAGTATGCTAAAGCGTAAACACTTACATTGTACTCTAAGCCAAAACAAAAGCTAGTTAGAAATCAATGCATGATCCTAGCTATGTTAAGATGTTTAATGCAACGCATGCAAAAATGCAACTAAAATAGGCTCGGCTATTCTAAGATGCC
>NW_021024966.1:650546-690357 GCF_004153795.1 Camellia sinensis
AACCATCAAAAATGGACAAGGTTTCAAGAGGTTTTTTGTTGCATTTAATGTTTCATTCAAGGGTTTTAAGCATTGTCGTCCTCTAGTTGTTTATCGATGAAACTTTTCTGAAGGGAAATATAACAAGGCACCTTGTTAACAGCTACAGCGAAGGATGGGATCAAAGGTGGATATTTACTATAGTTTATTCAACAGGTAACAAGTTAAACTTATCTCCAGAGTAACATTCTTAACTTGTTATTCAGAGTAAAATCCTACTATATTTGTCCTTTCGGTTTAAAATACTTAGTAAATTGTAAAATGTATTTTTCAGGTTTTTACCCTCCGTGCAATGAAAATTGTCGATACGGAGACTACGACAGTTGGAATGGTTTTTTAAATGGCATTTGTCAAATATAATTGTGTGGAATAAAGACCAATTACCTTCAATATCTGATCGGAAACAGCTGAACTTTGGAGGCTTTTACCCAGGTTTTACCCTAATTGCTTACCCTATTTTTTGTCTCTAACACTTTGAAGGCCAATTTGAGGGATAGGTTCTCTGGTCCATGTTTCAAGCAATACTTTCAGGAGTAGAATAAGGTTTTTTGTTTTCTTCAATGGCTTATGCTCCGACAGTGGGGTTTAATCAAGTGCTTGAAGATTACAAGATGAGAGAAAGGGATCGTTTGGGGTTTCTATCGAATATTTCTCCTATGACGTGAACTAATGCTATATTTTAAAAAGACAAAAATCGGTGAAATGCACTCGAATGTGTGCAGAGTCATTTCAATTCATGGTCCGTTCAAGCTTCCATTTGCCACTCGAAGATGATTGATTTCAATTAGGTTGAAGATCATGGATTTGATGTCGAGAAGGAG
Source organism: Camellia sinensis (assembly GCF_004153795.1). Lineage (NCBI taxonomy): Eukaryota > Viridiplantae > Streptophyta > Magnoliopsida > Ericales > Theaceae > Camellia > Camellia sinensis. Next base: position 651,407 of record NW_021024966.1, read on the forward strand.
AGAACAAGCTATCGAAATGGAATCTTTATTCTTTGTCTCGGAGATGGATTCAACATTAGTAAATGCTCTTAAAAGTGGAAGAACTTGGTTGGTTAGTCCGCTCAAGTGATCATGTTTTTGAAGGTTCATCCAGCCATCGGTTAGCGTTGACCTCTTGAATAGAACTTGCTCATCGTTGCCAATGGCAAATTTGATGGATTTCTTTTATGCTCACGCGGCGACCACTATCCAAAAGAGCAGAGGTGATTTGTATGCACATGTGGAAACCATTTATTAACACTAGCAAGTTCCAAAGCTTGCTATGTTGAGTCGTTTATCCAGATACCACTGTTGAGACTCTTGCAGCTATGGATGATCTTGTTGTCCTTTCCTCCAATTTGGTAAGAAGCCACCTGATAGGCCAAGGAAGAATAGGAATTTCATCTAAGGGTGAGAAAGAATAAGACGAGTACAGTGTGGTTGATGCCGAGAAGTACGGTCATAAGTAGGAAGACTTGCCAAAAACATTGCCATGAAAAACATATTCTTTTGTAATAAAAGTATAAAATATATGCTAGTTTCTTCTGCAATAAATAGGTCATACACATCAAATAGTGTTATCTTTAGACTAGATTTTGTAAGGAGCACAATTGCAATAAAAGACACTATTTTTACTATGTTTTTGATGGTTGTCTGTTCAAATTTTTTGAATTTGCTTTGAGTGTTGCAGCACTCTTATGACATTTTATATTGTTTTTTAGATGCTTTCTCGCTTTGAATAGAGGGTTATGTAAATTGAACTTATAGAATGCTATTAGATTATGTCTACAGTTAGTGTGAGCAAAGTTTGAATGGCTTGTGCACCAGGCCATGTGCTTTCATAAGTAACATTTTTTGTTTGAGTAATTTTCGACAGTGTTATTGACGAATAATAACTCTTTATTTGCAGAGTAAACATTGTCCCTTTCGACTACATGTGCTATCACATGAAATAAAAACTTAATGAGGCTGCCTTTTCAAAGTAAAAAATTTACTCTTCTTGTTGAATGGTTCTCTGTGTTGGTGTGATGTATGCCGTAGGACTTTCACAGTAAACATTTTTATTTATTTTCAGAGTAAAATGTTACTTTATATAGTTAAAATTTTTATCCTTAATATTTTTCAGAGGCAAAATTTTTTTAAAGTGCATTTCTTTTATGTATGAATTACAAAATTTTACTTTTCGATTCATCTGGTAATGTGTTAACATTTTTGTCGTTTATCACAGTATAATTTTACCTTTTAGATTCAGAGGATAATCATTTTACTCCTTTTTTTAAAAGTAATATATATTTACTTTGTAGGACCAGAGTACTATTAATTTTATACTTTATGCAGAGTAATTAAATTTTAATCTTTTTATCAGATTAAAATTTTGTTATTTCTACGATTAATAGAGTGTACAGATTTACTCATATTTCATATTTTAGAGTAAGTGAAATTTGTACTTTACGCAGAGTAAAGATTTTAACTTTGAGATTACAAAGTGGTAACAATTTTACTCATATTCCGTTAATTTCGAGCAGCTGAATAGTAAAATTTTACCTTTTTACATTGCAGAGCAAAATGTTACTTTATTGCAGACAGTATGTTAGGCGACTTAGAAAAACATTTCCAACTCTGCACCAAAATTTTATACATAGCACTCCGATGATCATCCACGCAATTTTGTGGCAAAAATGACATCTCAACAACACAATATAATATATTCATCAAGATACCAAGATAAAACCTAAAATCTTGTAATTCTATTTTAATATCATTCTAGTCAAAATCAATATCCATGCTCAGTAATAATGTGTAGGTATCGAACCAAAACCATCAGTAATAATTTACTAGAACATATAGACATAGCATGTACCATCTATATCTCTTTTAGTATTGTTTTCCACCCTTACAATTACTTTTTTACCATTCTTTCTCATTACAAAAATCCAAAATTACATACATCATTTCACAGTAGTTCCCCAAAATGTTGTCCATATTGTCATTCTTGAGGTCTTGGTTTTTTTTTTTTTTTGTTTTTTTTTTTTTTTTTATTTGAGGTTAAATTCTTCCCCAGTCCATGCTTTTGGATAATCATTCAAAAATTGATGCACTATTAACGCTTGGAAATTGTTAATTTCATCATCTTTCATAGAATTTGTAATAGGCTCATCTCTTATGATTTGGCGTATGATATAACATACAATAATTCCGCAATCAACACTGTTAATAAAAATCAAGATCTTGTTAGATTTAGGCCAAGTTTGGCATGAGGCAAAAAAGACAAAAAGTCAAAAAGTCACTATCCTATTTAAGTCACATCATCTTATTTAAGTCACATCACCTCTCTAACACATCACTTCAAACCCAACCTAAACCCAACTCATATTTCATAAAAAGTCAAAAAGTGCACTTATTTAGTCTTCCCAAACTAGGCCTTAGTCAAATTTGAAAACTACCAATTCAAGCATGTAGTAGTAGCGTGAAATACTTAAGATGTTGAGCGTTGTTGTGGACTATCTTTCACCGAAACCAAGTTTGCAAACTTTCTTCTACCTCTCTTTGTTTTGTTGGCCAACTTGTTCTCTACATATGTTATCTAACATCATTGTATAATTGTTTGGTCATGATTAAATACAAGAATAAGACACAATAAAAAATTACTATTAATATGATGCAAAGCACTTACAATCTTTTTTGCATCCTTAAGGTAATGATCTTCTCTGTTGTCTCTTGGCCTTAAAGAATTGTAATGTCTCCACTCGTCAAATTCAGTGTCAAATACAAGAAGTGTCCAGTGGTAGGGTTTTTTTTCCTTCTTATTCCCATTGGAGTTCATGCAAAAATGAAGGTATCTGTATCCACTCAAATCTTGTTCAAGGACTTCATTAATTAAATGATTTCTCAACTCTCCATAACCCCATTTCACTAATGACTACATTTAATCATATAAGAGTGTCATGCCTCAAGTTGTGTTGGTGACCCACTGTATGAGTTGTCAATCTTTGGCAAACCAAATAATAAAAATTAACTCCAAAATACAGTACAATGTTATACTAAACCACAGTAAAATTTTATCAATTCAAACTAAATATAAATTGATGGCTTACCTAACAAAGGCTTGAGAACAAGAATGATTTATTCTTTTCTGGCTTCTTTGCTTATTGCTCAATTTGAAGCATTTTTACAAAGCTGTCAATGACCTACAAAAACAAAAATCAATTAAATATATGTTAATAAAATGAACTATTTTTAGTTATTGAAGTGAACACTAGTCATTGAAACTTGTATGGCCACTTATATTATTTGCAGTATCACCATCTCTCATAATTGCATCCACATCATGCAATGTAACACATACTCCATTTCCTGTGCCGGACCATATGATTGTACTAGTCATAAGATAAAAAAAAATGTTGATTAGCACATTGCAGTTTGAAAACAGTAAAAAATTGTTGTTTGATAAAATTAAAATGGTTTTACTCTGTGGTTTCCAAATTATAAATGTTGCTCAGTAGACACTTATCATTCTCATCAAGCAATTTGCATATTGCAGCGTTATTTGGAAACAAAACCCTTCCAACTGGCTTTGGTTGGCTTAGAGACAAGTTAGGCAAGTTGTTAACACAATTCACTTCATTTGAGATCACTTCAATTACTTGTTTTGTGGTCTTTTTTTTTTCTTTGCCTCTCTTGGCTCACATTCAAAAGCAAACATCTCTTTTTTCTTCCTTATCTTGATTTTGATTTTCTTGACCATGGATGTTTGCAATGGCTCTATGACTATAGATGTTTCTTTCAATGTAGTTTGAATTCCAAAGTTTTGCTCTTGTTCTACTCCTTTAGCATGTGGCATTTCTTTAGAAGCAAATGCATGGGTAGCCGTATGAACTGCATTTTCTTCAATCTGTTCAACCAACTGTTTATTTTCAGATTCGAGTACTTCAATCTCCTTTCTCAGTTTCTCCATCTCTTTCTCTGTGTTGCTGATCTTTTCCATCATTTCTTTTGTTTTTGTCTCTTGATCCTCTTGTATTTTTTGCATTGTCTCCCTCATTTCATTTAGTTCTTCAACCAATGCCATATTCTCACTTTTCAGCCTCTGGTTTTCTTTTTGAACTCGTTCTAATTTTCCAAGATCAATGAAGTCCTTCAAAGGTTGATCATCTGCTAAAGCTTCAGCTACATGATCTTCATCTTCTTTAGTCTCCAAACTTTCCTCTATGTCTAATGCATCTTCTTCATCATCATTGTGAATGAGTTCCATTTCTTCTCTGGAAAATAGGCTTCAGTTCATTGTGATTTACTTGTATTTGAAAAATAGAAAAAGAAAAGAAGTCAGCAATGAAGCAAACTTTAACAAGAGTAAAATTTTACTCTGTTTAAGAGTAAGTAAAATTTTACTCTGACTGTAAGTAAAAATTTACTCTGATTGTAAGTAAACTTTTACTCTGATTTAAAGTAAACTTTTACTCTGTTCAAGAGTAAGTAAAATTTTACTCTGACTATAAGTAAAAGTTTACTCTGATTTAAAGTAAATTTTTACTCTGATTTAAAGTAAACTTGTACTCTATTCAAGAGTAAGTAAAATTTTACTCTGACTGTAAGTAAAAGTTTACTCTGATTGTATGTAAACTTTTACTCTGATTTAAAATAAACTTTTACTCTGTTCAAGAGTAAGTAAAATTTTACTCTGTTTCAAAGTAAAAGTCTATTCTGATTGTAAGTAAACTTTTATTTTGTTCAAGAGTAAGTAAAATTTTGCTATGTTTCAAAGTAAAAGTTTCTCTGACTGTAAGTAAACTTTTACTCTAATTTTAAGTAAACTTTTACTCTGTTCAAGAGTAAGATTTTATTATGTAAGTATAATTTTAAGCAAAGTGAACCAGTAAGACTGAGTTTGGAAAGATAATACCTCTTCGGGCTTTAGTGTTTGCAATGATCTCATCATTAGCTTTTTCCTCAACGTTGATAAGTCCTATCGAAGGAGCCTTGGACACAAACTTTTTCCTTGAGGTTGAATGAGGGTAGTATGCTCGCATAACCAGTACTATAAAATAAAAAATCAAAATTAGTTAATTGTCAAAAGATAGATTGCGTAATATTTCAAGTAGTTCAATTTACTTACCAAAAGAAGAAGTACACATCCAGTTACATTTTCAGAACCTCCTAATGAAGAATGGATTGAAGTAGTCAACGTAGATGCAACTGCAGTCGACCATGCACATGAATTCATCATTTCCAAATCTTCTATAAGGGCGACAAAAGCCCATCCAACTGTTAGACCAGTTGTTGGTAATAACAAAGTTGTCACAACAAATAAACACATTATTTGTGCAATATCCTCAATATCAACTCTCGTTGTGCCGTTCAATGTATCTCCTAATGCCTCTCGCAAACTCTTTACGGATATTCTTAACATATTACGAAACCTTCTCTGCACAAAAAGTGATTATTGTTTCTTCCCATATGAGACATCTACTTTTTTTGTTTCCGATTTTATCCCAAAAATCAAAGTAATGTCACTGTGCCGTATGTCACATGTTTTCTCCCCAAGCTTAAATCCCTTTGCATGAAAGTCATAAGATTTGATCACATCCATGACATTATCATCAACTTTCTTGAACTTCTTTAACACCACATCATCTTTCTTCCAAAAAGATTTAAACAACATCCCAAAATGTGTTCTCTCAAGGGCAGTAATGTGTCTTTTAGTGAACCTTGTGTCTCGCATTAGGTTTATCAATGAAACAATATTTGACCTATATTGTTTCATATAGTTCTCCCTCTCCGGTACTCCATGTACAATATTCAACTTCGAAGGTTTTGTTGTTGAAGGCATTGGATTGGTTTCTTTGCAGCCTTCATCATCACTAACATTGGATTGAACTTCTTTACGACTTTTGCTCTTTTTTTTAGGGACTTTCTTCTTTTGTATAACCATTGGTGGAACTTCAAAATCATCATCATCGCCACATTTTCTTCTTGTAATAACCATTTTAAAAACACTAAAAAGTTTCCCTATACCAACAGTGTAACATTTTACTTTAAATAACAAAGTGACAAAACAAATAAGCACTAAACAAAATGCACAAGCATTGTAATGAGACAGTAAAGTTTTACTCTGTTTGACAGTAAAACTTTATTTTTATTGGAAGTAAAATTTTACTCTAATTGGAAATAAAATTTTAGTTTGAACAATATACTCTAGGAAATAAACAAAAAAACACATACAAATTTTATAAAACCAAGAATCAAGAAACCCTTGTTTCAATTTTGACTATAAGCAACACAATTCTGAAATTAACATTCACATACATAAATAGATACATATATATATATATATATATATATATTCATATACAAATTGATATGCACATTTATGTAATGAGTAAAGGCTAGAGTTAAAATAGAATTTTACTCTGTAATAAGTGAAATTTTATTCTCATTGTAAGTAAAATTTTACTCTGGTTGTAAGTAAAATTTTACTCTGAAAAATTCATGAAGCAAGTGAATTTAAAAGCATTGAAATTGCAGGACCAAAGCACTATAGAAATCAAAGCGTAACGAGCAAAGGCTAGAGTTAAAGTAAAATTTTACTCTGTATTAAGTAAAATTTTACTCTCACTGTATGTAAAATTTTACTCTAGTTGGAAGTAAAATTTACTCTGAAAAATTCATGAAGCAAGTGAATTTCAAAGCATTGAAATTGCAGGATCAAAACACTACAGAAATCAAAGGGTAATGAGCAAAGGCTAGAGTTAAAGTAAATTTTTACTCTGTAATTCCAAAATACCTAAATTAGTTTTCAAAATTTTTTAACTTTAACATTCTCACATGATTTAGTAATTTAAAGTATTTTAAGATAGTGATAAAAATTTTAGAACAGATGATCCTTAGTGCAACTAAAAATCCCAAATTCTACTCACCCAACGTAATCTCATACACCACTCCCAAAATGAAAACAATCCCAGACAGATTTCATAATATCGAAAAACTAGCAAAAAGAGGAAAAAATCACCTGCAAAATGTGTGCCCAAGAAAGAGAGTAAAGTGTAATGCGGAGTTTGATTTGAGCGCAAGTGATGAACCTGTAATGTTGCTAGGGTTTCAATCGACGAAACTGTAATGAAGTAGCTCTAGAGAGCGATAGTAATGAGACTCAGAGAAGGGTTTCAATCGATACTAGGATTTTCGAATGATGATATTCAGAGGAGAGGAGGGTTTTCAATCGATGAAACAGAGTGAGGAGAGAGAAACGGTGCAATTGTTTCATATTTCCCACTTATATGGAAGGACATTTCAGTCAGTTCATGCTATTTTTTTAATTGAGGGGCTTTTGGGGCCATTGTTTTATTCCGTGGGTTTCACAGAAAATAGACCCAATGGAAGGGGCTTTTCACCAAAAATTCCTAAAAAAAAACTATAAAGACTACTGATGTTACATATTCACTACATTGTGGTCCCAATAGGTTTATTTTTTTTTTTTAATTTCACTTTGATCTCTCTAGTTTTAAAATGTTAACCACACATGACAGAGTGATCATATTATAATAAAATTGAAAGTATAAGGACTAAATTGTTCAAAATGAAACTACGAGGACCAAAGTGATACTTCATTCAAACTAGAGGGATTAGTGATGTAATTTACCCTACTTTTTATCTATTGTTAAGTATTTTAAAAAAGGATTTGGTTTCTTTTAAGTTATTATCTCAACTTGAGAGAGTGATTAGGTTTGGTAGACTCATTTTGTGATAAAAACCGTTTACCTTTTAGGACTCGTTAAGAAGAGTATTTATGAAAAAATCAAGGTGATTAAGCATTGCTAATTATATGTTTAAATCATAATTTAAAAAAAAGAAAAAAAAGAAATGACAAATATAGTTTCAAGAATAGCTATTCATTTTTTATTATACAAATTTGATTCTTTTAAAAATTGAATGATTCGAATCACTAAAATCTACTTAAAATGAGCCTACCAAATTTAAACACTCTTCAAATTGAGATGACTTGTGAGAAGCTTAAAAAAATTAATACACTTTTCACATTAGTCTATTTATTTTTTCACATATATGAAGAATAATAATAATATCATTTTTTGAAGTTGTACACAAATCAACTAGTACAACTTTTCACATTAGTCTAGTATTTATTTTCACATATATTAAGCCTAATAATAATGTGTATGTTTGGTTTGAATTTTTCGGATTAAGTTTTTTAAAAATTGAGTTTTTTGTTTTTCGTTTTTTTTTTGTTTTTAGTGAATATTTTTAAAATTTTAAGCATTTTTTTAATACTTTTTTAGAAACATCTTACTTAGATGTATCTAAAAAGTAAAAAGTTTGTGAAAAAATATTTTAAAAAATTAATAAATACATAAAAATATGAAAAATGTACTGAATTCTCCTTTATATATATTGTATTTTTTATATTTAGTGAATTTTTAAAAGATTTTTTTAACAAAATTATACTTTTTATGTGTGTTTATGTTAGGTATGTCTAAAAATTAAAAACATTGCTTAAAATATTAAAAAAATTTAATAAAAATAAAAAATACTGAAAATAAGAAAATAATTTTTTTTGAAAAGTGTACATAAATCTAGTAGTACAGCTTTGGGATTATAAACGGGGTTCTAAGTTTAGAAGCATCTTACTTAGATGTATCTAAAAAGTAAAAAGTTTGTGAAAAAATATTTTAAAAAATTAATAAATACATAAAAATATGAAAAATATACTGAATTCTCCTTTATATATATATATATATTGTATTTTTTATATTTAGTGAATTTTTAAAAGATTTTTTCAACAAAATTATACTTTTTATGTGTGTTTATGTTAGGTGTGTCTAAAAATTAAAAATATTGCTTAAAATATTAAAAAAATTTAATAAAAATAAAAAATACAAAAAATAAGAAAATAATTTTTTTTGAAAAGTGTACATAAATCTAGTAGTACAGCTTTGGGATTATAAACGGGCTTATAAGTTCATTTTGCCAAAAGAATTAATCTAGTAACTCAAATTAATTCACCCAAAAAATTTTAAGTAGGTAATTGTGAGATAAAAATTAATTTATTTAGTGTGTAGTTTATATGTAAAATAAATTTGAATCACGAAATAAATATTCTGAATAATTTCTGAATTGATAAGGATGGATTCATAATATCACTGTTGCCAAAAATACTTCAAGTTGTTTGGCATGTCTATTTTTAGCCAAAGAAACGAATTTTAGTTAGTAAAAAACAATCATTAGTCAAAAAAATAAAAATAAAAAATTAAAGGGTAAATTACATTGATCTACATGAAAAAAAATAGCAGATTTAATAAGTTTGACGCTCTTTGCGCTCGCTTCTTTTATTGATGTTCATCAGTAAAGTTTTTCCTTCGCTCTTAAAATAAAATAAAAATATTGGGTTCCTTTAAAGTTTTAATTCATATAATATTTTCATCATAAATTCATTAGCCGTATGGATGAAAAATAATATTTTTAATTCTTTTACTTTGAAATGCATATTTTATTTTGAGTGTTTTTCTATTTTCATACCATTTGTATAGTTGTAGTCTCTTAAATTTTACAAAAAAAGAAATCAATGTAATTATATCAAAATTAGAGGACTTATTATATTTTCTCTAATCTAAAAAAATTGGCTAGAAAAATTCTTATAATTTAGAGTTAATTATCCAAAAGTCCTATTTACAAATGTTATGATAACTCAAGTTCTATTTAAGATTTTTTGAACTAATAGGTCCTATGGTAGCTCAGTTTCATTTATTTATTTATATATTTTTTCAATTTTTAAAATTAAGAATGTTATCAATTTTGCATAGTAATGTTTTAGATAATTATTTCACTAACTAACGAAAAAAACATAGTATGAAATTAAACGTTGTTGCCTTTTTGCTTATTAATTTGAATAAACTATCCAATAAAACCGAAAATATTATCAGATTTTCCAATTTTGAAACTAAGCACATTATCAGTTTTTTATTTTAAATTTTATTTTTCTGTTTTGCACTTCAATGTTCTATCATCATGCTCCTTTATAGATACAAAATTTTCAGTTTTGCACACAAAAAAAAAAAATCATCTTTTTGAATTTTTTTTTTTAAAAAAAACAAGTTTGTTTGGTTCCATTTTTCCAAAAACACTTTTCAGAAAATTTTACTTTCTTATTTTCCATATTTTTTTTTGTTTTTACTAATTTTTAAAATATTTTAAGCAATTTTTTTTTTACTTTTTAGACACACCTAACATAAATACGCCTAAAAAGTAAACAAATTGTAAAAAAAATCTTTTAAAAATTCACTAAATACAAAAAATACCAAAAAAAAAAAATAAAAAAAAACAACAACAACAACAACAAAAAGCAAAACAACCAAAACTCTAAGTACAAATTTTGTTCACTCCAGTCATTCCTCTTCACTTGAGACGAGGTCTTCTTCTTCAACACCCTTAACTAGGGGGGTCTGGGCCACGTCGTCTTCATCAATCTTTACACTGCTAAAGTCCAAGTCTGGGAACAAATCTTCTGCTGTGCGTTTAAACATCTTCCAGCCGCTGTCCCAGAACTCAGCCATCTCGTGTTTATAAAAATCTGACTGCTGAAAGCTTTGGATCACTTCTTCTTCACTCCTATTTCCAGCGGCCGCTCCCGACGGCCCAGCCCCTCTATCTCCCTCTCTCGCCAAGGCCCTGGCGACTGCGGCATCAATGGCGATCTGGAAATCAGCGGACTCCTTGAATTGCTCTACCGCCGCCTTACACAGGTCGGGGTACGCCGCTCTTTCAGACACCAATTGGGTCCTTTTCTCCCATAGGGCCTTCTCCAACTCAGCAATATGCTGATCTGCTTCTTCCTTGTCCTTGATAGATTGGGCGCGCAGATCTTCATTACAGGTCATAGCCTCATCCCACCTTTCGTTGGCAGTGGTGTAGGCTTTCTGGACCTCCTCCAGCCTCTTCTGCTCGCCAGCTAACTGGAACTCTAGCGATATAACATCGCGATGCTCCACTTCAAGCTCTGACCTGGTCGCGACGAGCTCGGCACTAGCTCGCTCCGCCAAGTTCCTGTGCACCACCGCCAATACCTCCATGACCTTCGCTCTCTGTGTATACTCTACCCCTTTGCACATGCCTTTCGAGCGCTTTCCTTCTAACTTGCTATCTCCTCCATCAGCTTTTGCAGCTGCCCCTTCACCCCTCTCAGCTTAACCCTTAGCGGCTCTATCTCTATTTTCACACGTGCTGATTTATTCAACAAAGCAGCCGCTAAGGTTGCTGCCTCCATTTGGGCCGAGCACAACCCCCTCAAGAGGTCGGCCTCCCCTAACCGTGCCATTGACCGCACGGCAGCGTCCTCCAACACTCCAACTAGGCAGTCGACTGCCGCTCTGGTTTTTCCCCCTTCCTCCACGGAGTGCCCCGCCAACGCGCGATCGTCTGGTACAACGCATTCGTCAGCGCGGCATTTGTCTCTGGCGTGCTAGCCCCGGTCTTCTTTTTGCCTTGGGGCTGGCGGTCACTTCTATTACAGGCACTGCCACCGCCGTTTGGGCGCTCAGGCTCACGTGTTCTTTCAACACTTGGGCGCTTGGCCCCTGGCCTTCTTTCGCCACCTGGGCAGTCTCCAAGTTTTCTTTCAACCCTTGGGCGTTGGGACCCTTATCCTCCTTCGTTGCGAGAACGATCTCCCCTTCTGGAGCTGCCCTCACCCTTCCCTCATTCGTTTTCTCCACCATGGAGACGTTCTCACCCCCAACTTTCATCTTCTTCACAGCAGGAGCACCCTTTCCCCCCTCGCCAGCAGCCCTCTTCTTCTTTGGCTTCTTCAGCACTGCCTCCACTTCCTGTCTGCCCCTCTCCTTTAACGGATCTACTGGTGGTGGCTGTGGGGCGAAACTAGCTAAGACTTTGTCACCCAATGGTTTGGGACACGGTCGGACCGGCTCCTTCATCACCAGTTCAGGGGCAGGCCCTAACTGTGCCTCCTTATACTTTTCGGCTCTGGCGAAAATCTCCCGCTCCTCCGCCTCCTCCGCCCTTCGCCTCGCCTCCACCTCCTTCGATGTAGGGTCTCCTTCAATCGGTTGCGGTCTTAACCCCAAGGCATATAAGAAAAAATAAATACACAAATATAAAGTGATGTAATTTATATTTTCCAATTTTTTTCATTTTTATTGTACATTTCTTTCAATTTTTTTTTTAAAATTCTACACTTTTAAATTATAATCCACCAGACTGATTGAAAATGTTTAAAAAAAAATTTAAAATTTTGAAAAAAGTATAAAATAGTTGGAATTTTTCATTTCTATTTTTGTCTCTTCTGAACTATTTTTTATTTTTAAATTCATTTATACAAAATGGGCTTGAAAAATTAAAAAAATGACGTAATCTTTAAAAAATACTAATAATAAAAAATACAAAAAATAAAATAAAATAAAACTTGACCTTTTAATTTTATGCTAAACTCACTTACCACACTAAAAAAAAAAGAAAAAAAAAAAGAAGTTATTTGAAAAAAGAAAAAGAAAAAAGAAGTTATTATATATTTTTAAAATTTTTTAATTATTCAACATAAATTTATAGATTTTATGTCCTACATCAATTATAACATCGTTGAGATACTAAGTGATGATACTCTAAATCAATTAATAATTTCTCATTGGTAGAAGAGTGATGAGAAATTATTTAGAGCATGTACAATTTATTCTTTAAATTTATAAATTTGGAGGATTGGACACTACAACACATTCTCTAAAACTCTATCTATTTTAGAGGATGATTGATTCATTCTACACATATAGAGGGAGGATAAAAAATGGAGGATGCTCTCCAAAATATTATTCATTTTGTGTTTTTAATTATATTACAAATAACTTTTAATATATAAATTTATTTTTTATAAAATTACATTGAAAAGAATGAAACATACTTTTAAAATGAGTATAATATTAAATATATTTAACAAATATTTTAAAATTAGTATTTATTTATGAATAAAAATTATTCACTTTTTGATGAAAATATTTTAAAGAGAAATCTTTAAAGAAGAAAATGATGATTTGTAGTCAGAGTTTGGTTGAATATTAGATGCTTAATATTCACTTTTTGAATAAAAAAAAAAATATTTCCATCATGTAATTGAAGGTTTTGGGATCGGGATGCTTTTGGTGTTGTTGGAGCAGGCTAACTTGAACGAAATTTGGTTAAAACAATAAAATTCATTAATTTATGTTGGTGATTGGAGAATAGCATAAGAATTTGGCAATTGATGATTAGCGGGTCTATGAATAGTTTTTCGAGTGAGTAACTTATGAAAAATTATTAAGTAGTTGAAGAATATCATATGAATTTTTATCAAGTGGTTAAAAATATATATATATATATATATATTTGTATTTAAAGAATTTAAAAAAAATTACACAAATTTTATATTTTTAAATGCATCTAGATTAAGTAAATATAAAAATTATAATAAATTAATTAAAATAATTTTTTTATGAAAACAAAAAATTATAAATTATAAATTAAAAGAATTATTTTTAAAAATTTCAAACCAAACAAAATGAGGCATCGCAAACAAAATGATGCCTCATTTGGGAATATGTTATTTTAATAATTTTTTTTTTTTTGATTTTTTTGGCTCAAATATGAGATTAAAAAACTAGTATGTTTGAAATAACTTTTTAATTTTTTCTAAAAAAATATGAAAAAAGTATAAAGAAAAGAAATTTTTTTAGCTTTTTTTTTTTCATATAATTTATTAATTTTTTAATACTTTTTTTACTTTAAAATTATTTTGTTAACTTTCCCAACAAGCCGACATATCTCAGGCAGGATCATCAAATAACTTTTTGTAATATTTTTGCACTTTGCTGAAACTCTTCTTAGAAAATACACATGCATGAGAATCGGTCTTTTGTATGTGAGCACATGACTTTTGTTCATGACTCTTTCTTTGTCGTTTATGCATTTCGGCACAGAGGTTTATTCGCTTATATTATTGTTTATTCGCTCATATTATTGATTGTTGATGTTTCATACGCGTCATGCAGCCGACAAAACCACACGACCCAAAATGAGAAAAGCAGCAAATGACACACGCCAAATTTGAATTATGATTATCTCCTTCGTATATTTATAATGTAGAAAAAATAAATACACAAATATAAAGTGATGTAATTTATATCACTACAGGAAACGGGCAATTAACGGCGTTTAATTAACGGCGTTTTATTAAACGTCACTGTTGCTAATTTTTAACGATGTTTTGTAATCGTCGCATATTTTTTAAAACCAAAACGGCACCGTTTCTAGTTGAAGGCGTTTAAAAGCGCCTCCGAATGCTGTACGTACACGCGCCCCTTTATGAAACCCTTATTTTCGAATCTGAGTCCAAAGTGTAAGCAATTTCGCGCACATGTCTCTCTCTCTCTCTCTCTCAGCGACGAAGAAGACGGAGGAGATCAATCGGCTGTTCTTGAAGCTTGAATATATAACACTGAGTCTTAGCTTGAATACGCACACAGCTCTCTCTCTCTGTCAATCCTTATACGCACACATTTCTTCATCGAAGCTCCATCTGCACCTGTGATTTGGAAGCGATTTGGAAGATTCAGATCGATTTCGAGATTCAGAGCGATTTCGAAGCTCCATCGCCACCGTCATCTGCACCGGCGAGGTAGCGAGCTCTACCGTCTCTCTCTTTCTCTAGATCTATGAAATCAATGTTTTGAAGGCATTCTTACTTGAACCTCATTTGCAGAGATTCAGAGAGAGGCATTCTGACTTGATCCTCATTTACTGAACTTTAATCGATACTCTCTCTCTCTCTCTATTTCTTTTGAATTTTACTGCATGTATAACATTTGTATACATCAATATGTGTGTTTGTTGAATTGTTGAATTGATCTGTTAGGTTCTTTTTTGAACTGAAAGAAACTTCTACACTAATTTTCATACGACAATTTGGATAAATAGGACACAATATTGGGCCAAAAAAGATGATAGTTCAACAAAAATTTAACCATAATTGTGAATCAATATTCCGGAAATACATATTAGATCACAGAGCTACAAAACAAACATTTGTTTGCCTGTGTTCATGTAATTACCTATATATTCACCATTTACAAATGCAACCATTGGTGGCCAAGGTTTGCTATTTGTAGGACTGGGTTAATATCAGAACGCATTGGTAAGTCACGGCAATCAAAATGTATAATGCAAGATGAATTCAAAAAACATGTCAGATCTGTGGAAAGTTTAGAAAGAAAATTGTGAAAGCTGAGCAAGATAGAATTACCTGGTGTTGTACCAAGCATAGTCTGAGGTATCTTTAGTCGAAGGTGAGTGTCATTAGTAACATATGAAAACAAAAGTTTGAAGAGAGGACTATCATTACAAATTTTGGAAGTACAGATACACAGTTGAAGTGTGTGTGTTTTTTTTAGAAGGGCACAGTTGGGGTGTTAATCAGGCAGTTTAACCTCTGCTAGTTGGACTCTTTTCTACAAATTCTGTCATCTTTATGCTTCGTTGAACCTCTGCTAGTTGGACTCTTTTCTACAAATTCTGTCATCTTTATGCTTCGTTGAACCTCTGCTAGTTGGACTCTTTTCTACAAATTCTGTCATCTTTATGCTTCGTTGAACCTCTGCTAGTTGGACTCTTTTCTACAAATTCTGTCATCTTTATGCTTCGTTGAACCTCTGCTAGTTGGACTCTTTTCTACAAATATTTTGTGCAAAATTTAAATAGATTTTTCTGCATATTTTATTGTCTACTGTCACAGGGGTAAATGGATTTGCATTGGTTTGCAGAACTACTATCATCAAATTGTCTTGTGTTCTCTATTGATTCTTAAAAACCTTGCTTCCCACTTTTTTCAGACATTCGGAACTGGATTCGCAGCATTGAACAGCATGCTTCTGATAATGTCAACAAGATACTGGTAGGGAACAAGGCTGATATGGATGAAAGCAAAAGGGTATGTGGTTTGTTTAAATCTCTCTCTCTCTCTCTCTGTGAGCCCCTGCTCCCCATCACTTCTTTTTATACTTAAATTGCCTTTGATTTCAATTCTACTAGTTCAGCTCATGTCTTCAATTTAGTTCCATTTCAAAGTTTGCTTGTGAACCTCTCAAACCTGGAAATCTCTCCTCATAAAATCTATGTAGGTTGTGCCAACCTCTAAGGGCCAAGCACGTGCACATGAATATGGCATTAAATTCTTTGAAACGGTAAGTACAACACACTTAAATTCTCTAAAAAATTTATCAACCGTGTCCTTTTTACTGATTAAAGTTGCCGTTTACAGAGTGCAAAGACAAATCTTAATGTTGAGCAAGTCTTCTTTTCAATAGCTAGGGATATAAAGCAAAGGCTCGCTGACACTGACTCCAGGGCAGAGGTATTTGAATCATATGACACGTGTCTTGTTTTTTAATTAAGAATTTCACTTTGGGGTCACTCTGTTCTAAAGGGCTGAAAACTACTTACAATTTGTGTTTTGCAGCAGCCTCAAACTATCAAAATCAATCAACCGGAGTAGGGGGCTGCAGATGGTCAACTTGCGCAAAAATTAGCTTGCTGCGGTTCTTAAACGAACAAGTTATTGCAGGAGCAATGGTAACGTATTGGAGGCTGCTCTTCGGAGAAAACCAGAATGAAAGAACTAATTATGATAGCAAATATAATGCGTACTTGTAACTTTTTCTGAAAGTCAATTCTTTCCAAACTTGTTTTAGTGTGCATTACAGCTGGATTTGGATTTGTTTACAATCAGTGTTTTGAAGGAGTTTTTCGAAAAAACCTGGTAAATCTAGTTGTAGTGATAGACAAATTTCTAGTTCATCTGATTTTCCCTTTTGTAGTTTATCTATACTGCATCTATAATACATATAAATGTTGACATATATTTGTATCTGTTTGTCTTTACATACATATATTAGGTATGTAGCTTTGGTACTTACATATCATGGGATCCATTGTGTTCCTATAGATGTTATCCACTGATAAGTGCAAATTATGTATGTTATCAGTTCATGCTTTGTTTCTTGCTCATTATACACTTGCTAACTTGCCAAATATAAACATTTTTAGGTTGTCTTGCTGGAGTGGACAAATGATTTGGAGCTGTTCATATTAATTGGGTGCGGATTCTGAGAAATTACCTGCTATCTATGTTTATTGTGATATATGACTTGAGCAACTTGTTATATATGTTTATTGTGAATTTGAGTTTTTAGAATTCAGTCTGAATCTGTGAACAAAAAAACAAAAAACTTGGGTGATAGTTTTCCCTTCCTAGTACTGCATATCTTCAGTTAGGATTATTTTATTTTATTTTATTTTTTAGGACTGGAATAATTTTATATATCTAGCTCACTTATGTGGGAAGGAGAGCCATTAAGTGGTAGGGGCAGGTGAACTCGCAACAGGTGAGATTACACCCTGATCTTATTTGTTGTTAAATGGTGTACAAAATATTTTATTAAGTTGCAGGATTCAAGAAGTGGAAACTCATCCTTTTTTTTTCTTTTTTTTTTTTTTGGAATCTATGTTCTAAAAATTCTCACATTATGTGGAAGCATATGAGAGCTCTTGAGAAAGTCTTGCTATAAATAGGGTAAGGATGTGTACACTTGTAATATGATTAATGAAATTTGTTGAAATTTGATATGAGCTCTTGAGAAAGTCTTGCTATAAATGAGGTAAGGATGCATATAATCTATTTGGTATTTATTTAACTGGCTATTTAAATTAAGAAGCAATTTAAAAGCTTCAAAAGCTTCAAAAGCAGTGCTTTATGTGATCATTGTGAGTTGGTTGAAACGAACATAGCTTCAAAAGCTTGCTTGTTCCAACACATGTGGCTAAGTTCATTTGGACACAACTTCTTGCATTAGATTGTAATTTTGTGTAATTTTGTGGATATGTAATAGAAGTATGATCTATGGCATAATTTGCAATTTGCTATTGCTGTGACTTGTGAATTCTGTACAAACCCCTCTCTCCCCAATACCCCTCTCTATTAATGAGTATCTAAATTGTTACATTATCAGGATAATTTCAGTTCCTCGATTCCAATGGATGGAAAAACAGAGCTTCAGATTTTATCTTTCCAAGCTCCCAAGATCAGACTCCTACGTAGTTTGTGTGTTGAAGGGAATGAAACAATGCAGGTGTTGTCCGCTGGCACAATTCACTTCATCTACCTTAACACTAGCTTTTGGATAGCTGTGCCCTACCATGTTGCACTTGCACATCTTACACTTGACATTCAGACTTGTCAACCCATTGTCAAGATCACTAGTCTTTGACCACAATCTTTCACTCTCGTATTGTCATAGCCATAGCCTAGCATTCAAAATATTGTAATGATATTGCTATAAATTTTGCATTCCTTTCTTGTGGGTTGATGACGACTGCCATCTATATTGCCATTAATGCTGACAATTTAATTTGGTGAGATGAACTAAATTGAACATCATATGATGGGAGAGTAATTATGGATCTTCACAGGGAGTGAATTTTCCCTTTTTGTATTTTGGTATGGGATGTGAACTACCTTTATTTCTTAGTGTCTCTGATCATTGAAAGTGACCCTTGCTTATGTTTCAAATGCCAAATCTGTTGTTGGAAGGTATTGACATTTTTCCTTTGAAAACTGGAGTTTTTTGATTCTTTCCCTTACTTATATTTATTAGTGTCTCCATTTTTCTTATTCTCCTCCATTTTTTTTTAAAAGAAGAAAATATCTGAAGTCTACCTGAGGGAGTTTCTTGAGCTACAGCATGATATAATTTAGTGCTTGCAAAATACTGCAATGCCTCTTTTCCAATGAGTTTGGTAAATGAATTTGTACTAGTTAGAAATGTAAATAAGTATTGCTCTAGATGTCTTCAGGATTTGTGAGAATAATCGCTGATAACTATGGTTTAACAAGGAGGAAAGAAGAGTAAGAAGTGGAATAAATACAAAACGGGGGTGTGGGTGGGGAAGAAACGCTAGAAGCTTGAAGTTTTTGATTTGCATGATCTCAATTGGTGCAATCTGGATCTTGGTTAAGCAGTTAGTGTCAACAATAAAAAATTAGGATAAGAATCCTTGAGATGCTGATACTGTTAAGACCTCGTGCTTTATTGTCGCCTAGAGATTTTGTGATTTATTATAACAATCTGAATGTTTTACCCTTTCCTGATTCAGTTTCAAATAAACTAAATGCAGGTTTTTTGGATCTTGCTGTGTTCCCAAAACCAGAATTTGATCTACCTATATTCTGTGCCAATTTTTTCAGCACTGCTAGCATGAACATAGTTGTGTTGTAAGCTATCTTTTTCACTTTCTTCTAATTTTGCAAACGTAGTTTACATTTCTGAAGCATGGTATGTTGGTAACCAGATAATAGACTGCTGCTCCATGCAAGAATATCTTATAATACTTCTCATGGGGTTTAATAGTAGCACTGGATGATGATGTGGGCTTCATGATGTAACTAGTTTTATTTCTTGCATGCTTCTGCTTTTATCATTGTGAGGACTTGTTTGTGCCTGGAGGGAGGGTGAATAGGCCAAACTCTTAATTTAAATAGCCAGTTAAATAAATACCAAATAGATTATTTAAATCAATTCAGTTCCTTTGTTTGATGCATTTGTGATTTGTGAGTTCCTTGTCCAATATTTTTTATATCATGGAGATATATTGTTTTGTCAAATGTAGATACTGGACAGGAGGAAGCATGGGTTGAACTATCTAGATAAAGCTCCTCTATTGGCCTTGTATTTTGTGACAAAACAGGTAAGTATTTTTTGTTCTGTTTTTAATTTTTGTTGGCTGCAATCTTTTATTTTTTTTATATACTAACTATAAAATAAAATAAAATACCATATGATAGGGAGAACTGAGATCCCTCTGTACCATCTAAACTTTAAATCATTATAATAGCTCAATTTCTAACCATCTTGTGCTCTATTTCTATTGGTGATGCCATAAGCCCCTCTTGGATTGTTCATAAGATAATTTAATTTGGATTAGAATGTTATCAGATTATTGGTTGAAGTTCTCGATAACGTAAGCTGTGGCAGCAACCAAGTCATACCCAGGACTGTTGGCGGCAATACCAGTTGTGGACTTGGGAGGGTGATTTTGCAACTCAGGCTAGCTGAGAAAATGAGCTAGACAGCGACCATGAATCCAGGCTTTTGAGGCCTCTTTAATGCAAGGTGATTGCATTTTTTCCTTCTGCTTAAGTACTCCCCAGTCCCCACACTTGTTTTATATTTCTCATTGTGTTTATTTGTATCATTCACCCAATAATTCACAAACCACAATGCATGTTTACTCCCTATGCATTTCCATCTTGGTTCAGATCTGACTCCAGTGACCTAAACAACACTGCCAAATCCACCATGATCAGATATACTCTGTCCTTTGTAGTTGCTGAAATCTTATCCATGATTCAGATTTATGCGAGATTGATTCGAATGAGATGATGGACTTGATCTCCAATCAAAAGATTTAGATCTACAACACCTGAGGCATCTCTGAAATCTGAAGCGGTTGACTTTGTTGATTACTCATGTTAACTAATGAGAAACTGAGGCATCTCTGAAATCTGAAATCTGCTTTTATTGATTTAGTTAGTTATCTGTTGCGTTGGATTATTTAGTACGATATGTTTTATTACTGTTGTTGCGTTGGATTATTTAGTACGATATGTTTTATTACTGCTAACGGTTTTCTATACGTGCTGGAATATTGATTTCCTTGCGTTTCTCTAGATTAGTGGGATGGAGCAAACCAGCTTCTTATTTCAGCAAGCTTCATAGGTACTATGATTCTGCTTTTATGTTGTGATGGAAGTTCAAGATCTTGTAATGATTTTTTGCCAAAATAGCTGTTTGAATCCCTAAATTTCTTTTGCATGGTGTCTGTGTCCTATTGATTTTGTTTGAGAAGCTGAGTCCTCTTGATTTTGTATTCTACAATTCTAACATTTTGTGCGTAATGCAGCTTGTCCCTGGTGGTTCTCCTGATCCAGAATGTGTGGTGGTATGCAAGATTGCTTTTGTTAGTGCCGTCAGATTGGCAGATCTAAAGAAGAATGCTGATGAACAAGAAAGTCTGGTGTTTGCTACTTTAGTTGGTGACCTGGTAGTCCGAGGACTAATATGATTTTTTTTTTATTTTTTAATTTTTTTTGTTGGTTCTTGTATTTGAAATAGAGAGTTTATTTGCATTGATAATTTATTCTTAACTCAATAACTCTCCAACGACCATATGAAGATTTCTAGTGTGTGAGAAATATGAAATGTTTTTGTGTAACATACACCGTTTGATTTGTGTGAATGTTTTTTTTTTGCACAATGATTGTGGACTATCATTTAATAGGATTTTACTATATGAATGGAAGTTATTATTATTTTATATTAGTACTATTTTAGTTTTATTATAGGTATTTTTTAAGTTCAATAACAAAAAATTAGCACAATTTTTTTTTAAAAAAAGGCTATCACGGCGTTTCTAAAAACGTCGCTAAATAGTTGGGAAAAAGAGATACGGCGGCGTTTTAAAAACGTCGCTAAATAGCATGGTGACGTCATGTTACAATTAGTAGAACTTTTAGCGGCGTTTTCTAAAAACGCCGCCTATAGTAATATAGCGACGTTTCTGAAGCGCCATAGAGTTATAGCGACGGCCACATCTTCGGCGTTTGGTGCTAAACGTCACAAAAAGATTTGACGGCGTTTTTAAGACTTACAGCGGCGTTTTTTAAACGCCTCTAAAACCCTGATTTCCAGCAGTGTATTTTCCGATTTTTTTCATTTTTATTGTACATTTTTTTCAATTTTTTTAAAATTCTACACTTTTAAATTATAATCCACCAGACTGATTGAAAATGTTTAAAAAAAAAATTTAAATTTTGAAAAAAGTATAAAGTAGTTGAAATTTTTCATTTCAATTTTTGTCTCTTCTGAACCATTTTTTATTTTTAAATTCATTTATACAAAGTGGGCTTGAAAAATTAAAAAAATGACGTAATTTTAAAAAAATACTAATAATAAAAAATACAAAAAATAAAATAAAATAAAACTTGACCTTTTAATTTTATGCTAAACTCACTTACCACCCTAAAAAAAAAAAGAAGTAATTTGACAAAAAAAAAATGACCTTTTTAATTTTATGCTAAACTCAGTGACTACCCTAAATTCTAAATCTTAAATTCTAGATCAATCGTTCATGTCTAATTACTACTCATAGTCTGTACAAGAATGAACACTTCAAAAAAAATAAAATAAAATAAAATAAAATAAAAAGTCATGCTTAGATCTCACTGCATCAATGAGAACGACCCTAAACCAACCAACCAACCAACCAACCTATCATTCATATCTAATCACTGCTTTTCATTAGGATAATATTATATAATCAGAACAGTGATTGACACATTCAAAACAAAAATTAAAAAAAGAAAGAAATCAGCAACATGACATTGACACCAACCACTGTTTATATCTTCCCTCTGTATAAACACTAACCAAACGTCTGAGTTTAGACATGAATTTCACAGATAAAGAGGAAGCAAAAGTAATCTCTCTCTCTCTCTCCTTTTATTTATTTATTACTAACATATCACTCAGATTGTGTTTACAATTATTTATATATGTAAATTATAATTTTTAAATGTCTTTTTTTTTAAATGTCTTTTTTTTTATATTATATTAAAGTTTAATATTTTGATAATAATTATATTTGTTAGACTTTTCAAGGAATATGTGTTTTTTTTATTACATTATATTAAATTTTAATATTTTGATAATAATCATATGTGGTGGACTTTTCAAGAAATTTTTTTTATGCTTATTCTTAATGCATTAAAGTGTTATTATGAGGGATAATAATCATATGTGTTGAGACTTTTCAAGGAATTCATATGTGTTGGATTTTAAAGAATTTTTTTTATACTTGTTCTTAATGCATTAAAATGTTATTATGAGGATAAGATCAAGGAATTCATATGTGTTGGATTTCAAAGAATTTTTTTTATGCTTGTTCTTAATGCATTAAAGTGTTATTATGAGGGTAAGACTTGGGCGTTGGGAGAAGTTAATAAATGCTAAGTTTTTTTTTTTTAAATCAAAAAAATCAGAAAATTTAGATTGAGAGATTGGAACTCCCACAAAACTTGGGGTTAAAAACCCCATTTTATTTAATATATAGTATAGATTTCCTTTGTTGATGAAGCTCTTGCAACTATATGGTGAATTATTCCCGAGTCCTAGTACATACCCCCACTCACTCCACTTTATGCGTATATCATATATATATATATATATATATTATTTTGGTTGTTGTTCATATCAGTGTTTTAAAAAAAATAATTAGAGGTGAGAAATTGGAAAATTTCTTGAAGTTTATATCGTGTTTTTCAGGGATTTTAGGCGACCCAGTTAGGATATTTAAGAGATTGTCTAGAAAAAATTATTCAGACTTTTAGAGAAAAATTAAAAAATTGTGTGTGATCTTCCGATACAAGAGTGAATCTGAATAACATACATAATTTTTCTTGCTAAAATTTTGAATAGCTAGACTAATTGGAGGAAGGAAGAAGAGATAAGAAGGCAATCAAATAATTTTGCAATATCAAATTTGTCATGTCAGCCAATTCACATATGTTCTGGTTTTGCACTGTTTTCTTTCCTATCAGATTTATTGATTTATTATTTTTTTCTTCTTTTCTTTTTGTGTGTGTGATTATAACGGCGATACCAATGATATGGTATCGCCATCCAATCCATGTGTAACATGCTCCGGGAGTACCCGCACGCATTAACAATTCGGATTCTCAATATCTTTGATCTAGTCTCACGAGTGCAATGTGAAACGTAGGTGAGAGTCCAAATTTTGGCAACTTTTATAGAAATTTATTTTATTACAAAAAACTTTGTCAGAAATGGACTACATTACCATATCCTAGAGTTGTCACCTAATATTTTTGAAAAATTAGGAAACCCGTGACTTGTGTTAAGGCTACGGTTCGTCATAACTAAATTTGCTTGGCTCGGAACTTTAGGTATGAGTGGGGAAGATCATTAATTGAGCACCCCTGCTCACATGATCAAAGATCGGCTTCTACTAAACCATGATATGAATTTTGTTTGCTTTATATGTTCATATTCCGGTTATTTAATAAATGTTAAACTTAATATGTGATGCAAACAAGTATAGATTGTGTCATTTATTTTGGAACAATTCTGTTTCATATATTTTTGAAAGCATTTTAAACAACTCGATAGAAACTTGAGTTTGCAACATAAAAATCAATTTTGTTCCAAATTGAACAACACAATCTTAATCCACCGACATTCATAGAGATATATCAAACAAGTATATAGCCACATGGTAGGATACCGAACATAGTAAGAAAAATACACACAAATGGGATGCTAAAGTACAAAAGTTTACATATTTACTGGCATCTTGCAAACAATTATAAAATAAGGTTAGTAAAACATGCATGATCCTATATAAAAGATTCTAATGCAATTCATTCACGATATGCAACTAATAATTTGACTTCTAAAATATGACATGTGATTCATATCAAGAACATGAAATTGTGCACAAAATCACGTAATAATCGATTAAACTCACAAATGCAAATTTCACCAAATCACGATGAATGAAACATGGATGTAAAACATGGATATGATTATAAATAAAATATACTACATATGTACAGATATCGAAATCAAGTAAAGAAAAGGGTAGAAAGAAGCACGGCGGAGAATTATTACAACATTTGATTATTACAAATCCAAATAGGGGAAAAGAAAGAAAATATTACAACAAAAATATTCTGCTCAACACCGAGAGGTTGCTGGGTTCTGTCCAGAGGAAGTTGGCCGGTTGGCAAAAAGATGAGCTAGCCGGCTAAAAAGTTGGCCGGCCGGCCAATAAGGCCAGGCCAAAACTTTGTTTTCTATTTTTCAAGCACCAAAGATAGAAACAAGCAAGGAATACGTAGGTGGCTTAACTAACCACACCTAGTTAGAGTATAACAAGCTTACAATATGAAATGAACTGAAAGCAAAAAGCTCAAAAAAAAAAAAAAAGTGTGCAAAATTCACCTTCCAAGGAAATGATTTGATGTCCAAACTTCCTTTTGATCACCCTCAAGTTTAGGAAATGTATTTCGTAGTTCTTAGTTTGAAAATTCAAAATTCTTGTGTGAATGGTATTTTTGGGTATTTAACAGAATGTGTGGGGAGAGCTCTCTGTTTTCCACTCTTTTAAAAACAGTAACTCGTTTTTTATCAAGGCTTCTAAGGCTTGGCTATATCAAAGGTTTTGGGATGATTTGGCGTATCAAAGATGGATATCAGTGTATGGTTATGTATATTTGAAAATGGGAGTTTTTGGTTCAAAGATTAAACTTCTCTCTCTCTCTCTCTCTCTCTCTCTCTCTCTCTCTCTCTCCTTTTTATTTTTCAAGCACCAAAGATAGAAACAAGCAAGGAATACGTAGGTGGCTTAACTAACCACACCTAGTTAGAGTATAACAAGCTTACAATATGAAATGAACTGAAAGCAAAAAGCTCAAAAAAAAAAAAAAAGTGTGCAAAATTCACCTTCCAAGGAAATGATTTGATGTCCAAACTTCCTTTTGATCACCCTCAAGTTTAGGAAATGTATTTCGTAGTTCTTAGTTTGAAAATTCAAAATTCTTGTGTGAATGGTATTTTTGGGTATTTAACAGAATGTGTGGGGAGAGCTCTCTGTTTTCCACTCTTTTAAAAACAGTAACTCGTTTTTTTATCAAGGCTTCTAAGGCTTGGCTATATCAAAGGTTTTGGGATGATTTTGGCGTATCAAGGATGGATATCAGTGTATGGTTATGTATAATTGAAAATGGGAGTTTTTGGTTCAAAGATTAAACTTCTCTCTCTCTCTCTCTCCTTTTATTTTTTATTTTTAATTCAATCTTGTTCTCCTAACAATTTGGCCACCTTCATATAGGCAATAGAAGAATGCTTAGTAGAGAAGGTGGTGGGGAACAAGGTTGAAAACAAAGGCCATAAAACGACAAAGGCTAAGGACTTTGTGGAAGAGGCCAGCTCTCTTGGCAATGAGAGATGAGTAGATACGTACTCTGGATGGCCCAATCAAGCAAGTGGGATGGGACAAGGTGGAAGGCAAGGATGATGGAGTGACAAGGATGGTTGCAATGGATGCTCCTTTTGAGGTAAGAGAAAAATGCTCTTTTGACAATGGAGGCCAAAGGAAGATAATGAAGGGTGATGAGGTGTGTATCTCGTGCATGAATGCATTAAGAAATATCTAGAATAGCATATTCCACACACTTCTAGCAAGAATTCTGTCGAAATTGCACTATTTCTAGAAAAACTAGCTGGTCTGCCAATTTCTTGGTTGGTCAGCCAAAATCTTGGCTAGGCTAGCCAAAACCTTGCCTAGCTGGCCAATTACTTAGTCGGCTGGCTAAAAAGTTGGTTGGACAACCAATAAATTGGTCGACTGTCCAAAACAATGGCCAAGACTTGACTAATTTGCATGAAATAAGATTTTTCAACAGAATTCGTCATTTTCTCCTATTTCCATATTGTTCTTTGCTCTATTTCTTGAGAAAATTTTTCATTTTGAAATTTACAAGTGAGCCTCGAAACATTACAAAAATATTTGGAACGAAGCGCGGAAATAAGGTTTCGAAAGAGGGTTTTGAATAGGTCTTGAACACTTGGGCAAAATAGGCTTAGGGTTGGAAATGAAGCAAAAATTTCATCTTTCTTACTGAGAACATTGTGAGAAACACATTCTTGTTTTCATCATCGTGTAATCAAAAGAAAGCACTCAAGTCTTAGGGCCGGTCAAAATGGGGTGTCTACAGTTGCTCCTCTTTGACAAAACTCGAATTCATTTCATGATGTGAGTGAATGTCAAAGCTCAAAGATGACCCTTATGATAAGGCCGTAAGACTTGGGCAAACAAACAAGATGCAAATGCAGTTGGTTGAACCCGATGGTTGCCTACGTATCCCTTTGCAAGGAATTAAACTAGCGTAGTTCAGGGGCAAAATGTGAATGATCTGCTCGAAATGTAACTGAAAGTTGGACTTACACGCTTTCCAAAGTCAATTTTTTTTTTCAAAAAATCATGATTGATGCAATACAATGCAACGATGATAAAGCTATAAAAATGGCAACATGCGAGGCAAATCTCGTGCAAATAATATGCTCAAAATGTATTTGAAGGTTGGACTTATATGCTTTCGCACATCCGGTTAAAAGTTGGACTTACATGCTTCTATACAGCCAATTGAACGTTGGATTTACATACTGCTGCATAGCCGGTGAAAGTTAGACTTAGTGTTTCTGCACAATCGATAAATGTTGGATTTATGCGCTTCCGTACAGCTGATGAAAGTTGGACTTACACGTTACCGCACAGCTGGTGAAAGTTGGACTTATGCACTTTCGCACAGTTGATGATAGTTGGACTTACGTTTTTTCACACAGCCAATTAAAAGTTGGACTTACGCGCTTCCGCATAGCTGGTTGAAAGTTGGACTTACGTGCTTCTGCACAAGCGATGATAATTGGAATTATGTGATACTACACAACTGGTTGAAAGTTGGACTTACACGCTTCCGCATAGTCGATGATAGTTGGACTTATGTGTTTCCACACAGCCGATGGAAAGTTGGACTTACGCGCTAGCACACAGCCAGTTGAAAGTTGGACTTATGCGCTACTGCACAGCCGATTGAAAGTTGGACTTACGCGCTGCCGCATAACCAATGACAGTTGGACTTACGCGCTACTACACAATCGGTGAAAGAACATGTCTCACGTGAGAGAAGGAAGTGATGTGAACTTATGATCCAAACGCATTTCACGTGAGAGGAGGAATAGTAAACTTGAAATCCAAGCATATTTCACACAAGAGGAGAAAAGTTGAACTCAAAATCCAAATGTGTTTCACACAAAAGGAGGAAATGTAGTATAACCAACGAGCACACCTAACCATATTTCATATGGAGAGGGGGAATGTTTTAATTGAGTAATTTGAAATCTTAACATGTTTCACACGAAAAGAGGAAAGGTGGAGAAACCAATGCATACATTCCGAATGCTATTCTTGAGTTTATGAGAACGGAGGTGATTTGGGCATGCCCTTTGGTTGTCACTTGATGAAAATAAGAACACTTGGCCTTAACACTTGATTCGAATCATACAACATACGACTAACCCGACTAAGTTTTGAAATTCCCGTACAAAATCAGAGCAATCTGGCCAAATTACGAGCTAACCGCTCAAAACATGATCCCTATGGCCAAATCAAAACTTATCTAGCCAAAATATGACGCACTCGGGCAAAAGATGAGCTATCTAGCCAACAAAAGGCACACCCGGCCAAAAACAACTTTCCCACAGCAGAAAAAGTTGCCAGCTGGCCAAATTGTTCGGGTATGGGCAATAACACGAATATATGACCCTGATTGGTTTTAAAGGGGTTAAGGCTCATATTTTTCACTACTCTCAAGCTTGACTCTCTTTATTTGACTTCTGAAGCTCTCTCTCTCTCTGTCTCTCTTCCATTTCGGATTACCCTAAATTTGCATCGGTTCTTGTTGATTTCAGCTGCAATTTTCAGTCTTTCCACAAATTGGTTTTCGAAATTGATAAGTTTCTTGATCTTTTGTTTGATTTTACAAGTTTTGGAAGTTCAATCCATGATTTAGGCTTGATTTAACACATGATTTCACAATTTGGGCCAATTTTCCACCCTTTTCCACTAATTTTGCAATTTGTTCTTCATTTTTCACAGTTTTGGGCAATTTTGGGATGATTTTTGGAGATTTCCCATAGCTAAGGCAAAATTTCGAACAATTAATCATTAAATTGAACAATTTCTTCAAATTTCTTCATGATGTGCCTTGAATTTCTTGAATATGCCTTGAATTTCTTGAATTTGCCTCGAATTACTTGAATTTCTGTCTGAAATATGTTTTGAATTTCTAGGATATGCCTTAAATCTGCTTGAATTTGTCTTGAATTTCTGGAATGTGCTTTGAATTTGCTTGAATTTTGGGTGATTATACACTGTTTAGCCACTGATTTCATATAAATTCTTAATCAAATGCTCATGAATAGGATAATTCCCCTAGAAATTAGCCTAGATTATTCACAATCTTGCTATATGCCCCTTTGGTTGAATGAAGTTTTGTACCAGGAATTTCAAATTGAATGGAAATTCCATGACTTAACACAAACCCACTAGGAATTATTGTTTTTTGTTTGTTTGTTTGTTTCCCCTTTTACAAATTACCCTTAGTTTAACATTGTAGAAATTAAACCTCTTGAGTTTGTTTCAATTTACCATTGATTTTGCATTTTTCTTCCAAAATTTCAACAATGTTAGAATATTTCAACATTTTTCCGAACTTGCCTTTTTTTTTTGTTTTGATTGCCCACAACTTGGGTTGGATTTCTCATACTTTTTCTTCGATTCACAGATTATTATGGTTAGTGATGATGCTCCACACGGTGACTTGCCCCCTGTCATTGTCACTGAGGGTGACGTACCCTTTCTGGTGCCTGGGGTTGACATCCTTGCACTTGTTGCGGATATGGATGGCCATGACAAGGACCTCATGGCCAAGGACATTGTGCAGAGCTAGAGCCACTCTCTTTGCGGATGAGGCCATTTGACACTGCAGCCTACAGACCCTGCATACACATGATGGTCCTCGGGGAAATGTTATGATTCACCAAGTTCTCTCGGCGAGTCGTAGGGGATTTGGTGCTCCGGGAGCGCTCGAGGCACCTTTCCCACAATTCCTCTATGGTATGTAGTCTCTTTTCTCCCTTTTTGTTTAGCGTACCATGCTTTGAACTTATCTAGTAGCTCTAACCTCTTGTTTGCTAACAACTTAATCATTACAGGTCACCAACCGACTGATGAGGGGGTACGAGAGCGTCCACGACCCTCACCAATGGTATAATGACCTCCGCACCGAGGTCCGTATCCTGGTAGATAGAGTTGGATTTGGCCCTTTCTACTTGGGCATCACGTCACTACAGGCAGACCGACCGATTTTTGGCACCTTGATGGACAGGTGGTGGGACACTACCAACTCCTTCCACTTCTCATCCACCAGGGAGATGACGATGACCCCCTATGACTTCTCCATGATCACTGGTCTCTCGGTATGGGGGATCTGATCCCATTTGACCACGACCTAAACTAATGGTTGGTTACTCAGATGTTTCTCATTAGGGTTGTCCATCTCTCACTGACCATGTGATGATTCGCTGTAACTGGCTCTGGAAACATTTCCACAAGCTAGAGCTAGTGACTCCAGAGGAGTCTGCCTAGTATTCTCGCAGCTTTTTTCTTTACGTCCTTGGTACTACCCTATTTGTGAACAGAGAGAATACCGTAGAAATCTACCTTTTGAGCGGCATGATGGAGTTCCAGTAGGTAAGGGAGTTCGATTGGGGTGGAGCTAGCCTTGCAACCCTTTATGACTGCATGAACTCCGTATCTCGCCGAAAGGCGGAGTTGCTGGGAGGTTACTGGAGGACATGGGAAGCACATTCTGCACTCTCTTTCAATTCCATTGAATTTCATGTACTTGTTTCAATTCTATTTGCCTATTGATTTTCTGACATGTTTTCCCTTTCCCATGTAGATATGGCTTTACACTTACTTTTCTCCATCACCCTAATCTCAAGATTGGAGATAGCCTTGGCGGTGCCCCACTCTCTGTATTATGCTGGGAGGCTCTACCGTCACAGTCAGCATCTTTGCAACTTCACTGCCTTTCGTCGCTTTTTCGACATGGCCACTGCCGATACGGTAATCATTCTTAGAACTCTCTATTTCCCTTTCACTGTCTTTTGAATCAGGCTAGTAATCTGTTCATTCTTCATCTGCAGATCGAGTGGCACCCTTAGGCAGCCATGCCCAACGCGACAAGGGAGAGATATGTTGCCACTTGGGAGATTTCCCAGACAATGGTGTTGTTAAAGGGCCCATTTTGTAAAGTCTGGTATTTGGGGGAAGTGATTCACCTGCTAAACCTTAGGCCCTGCCGATTCTCGCATTTCGTCTCCTTCTCCATTCATGGGGACTGCCGATGATATCGTTAACAGGGCCCTCATCGATCATATGATACTGGGCAGCATACTGACGCTTTTTATGTCCTCGGGAACTATACTGCATTCCTGTGGTCTCACATCATGCCTCCACAGACTAAGGGCGTGGCTCGCATTGTTGGATTCGTTAATGCCCCAGCCATTGGTGATACTCCCGCTGGCGCTACTCCTGCTGCTAGAGGTCCCGCACCTCCTGCTGGCGATGCTGCCCTTTTTCTAGGACATTCGGTGCTTTCCACAGCGGTTTTTCAATGTCCGAATGGCATTCTAGATGAGCTACCCTTGGAGCCTCTCGAACAACGATCTCTCGTCCTTGCTCTAGAGACCCGATTGGTATACCCTTTCCCTTACTGCTTTCTATGCATTTCTTATTATTTTAATACTAGTACTAACCCATTTTTTTTTTCTGCAGTACCCCCAGATGGGTTAAATGGATCAGTGTTTGGAGCTCATTGACACCCTGATGGTCATGGTGCAGAGGAGGGAGGCAGCTCTGGCCTCTACTAGGATTGAGGTATCATTTTCTTGCTTGCTTTATCTGCTATGTATTTTCTTTTGTTTCATTCACTTCCGATATACTGCTTATTTCACGTTAGTTGTTATAATATTATGATCTCTATCTTTTTCATATAGCACCCTCTCTAGCCACGAGGGGAAGAGGATGATGAGCTCTAGCATGAGGGAGAGGAGGTTGAGATGGAGATGGCTGTGGGAGAAGAGGGAAGAGAGCATCTCCTGAGGTCCTCGAACTATAGCTAGAGGCTTCAGAGGAGCATTCAGGAGAGTGCAGTGATGAGAGTGACAGTGGCAGAGATGCTGGTGCTAATGCTGAGACTTCCGAGAGCAGTGAGACTGCTAGTGATGTGGAGGCTTCCCCACCACAGAAGAGGACTGTGGACTCGACTTTCTTCGCGCGCCCGCCTTTTGGAGAGGCGTGAATTGGTCTTACTACAGTTCAGACTCCTGTCACGGTTCTAAATCTAATCTCACAAAGTGCAATGTGAGACTGCTAAATACCAAAGAGTCCAATCCGACAAATCATTTTGGAAAATCGATTTTGAATCAAATAATGCCAAAATTGGACTGCTTTGCTAGATTACAGAGTTGCCACCTAAATATTTTATTTTTGGAAAAATTTAGGAAACCCTAACTCGTGCCAAAGCCCACGTGTTCGTCATCACCAAAGTTGCCTCGGCTCGGGAACTTGGGTACGAGAGGGGAAGGTCTTGAAATGAGCACCCCCGCTCGCCCGATCCAAGGATCGGCCTCTACTAAGTATGATATGTTGCTTTATAAACATAGGTGTTCCTATTCTGATTATTATCTAACTTATTATGTGATGCGTACAGCATACAAGTATAGACTAAATCGCGGGAATTGGAACAAAACATCTCATGTTTGTTTTTGAAAATGGTTTGAAAATGCCACTCTCAAGTGGGCTAAAGCGCAGATTTGCCACCCTCAAGTGGGCTTAAAACATGATGATTTGCCACTTCGCAAAGTGGGCTTAAAACTCACATTTGATGAATTGTCCTAATTCAAGCAATAAAGCCTTCACCCATAGGCATTCATGCAGTTTAGCACTTAAGCAAATAGCCTCATGGCAAGCATGGTAAACATGGCAACATTCACACTCATGCAAGTATGCTAAAGCGTAACACTTATAGTGTACTTCGAGCCAAAACAAAAGCTAGTTAGAAATATGCATGATCCTAACTACGTTTAGATGCCTAATGCAACACATGCAATATTGCAACTAAATAGGCTCGGTTATCTAAGGTGGCATATGAATGCAACAATTTGATACACGTATTCAAAGAAGTATTGAAATACGACGCAGTTTGAATGATGCACCGAGCCTCGGTGCATGCAAGACAAATGAATGATGCACGCATGCGAGCATAAGGTATGCTAATCGAGATATGCCCTAAATTAACCATCAAAAGCTGATAAGTAAAAGGGAGAAAGAAGTGGGGTTAGAAGGCATGCACACACACACGCACACTTATTATGACATTGCGCCCTCTCGAAGGAGGGTTCATATAAATAAGCAAACTAGCTACGCTAAGCTAATTAAGATATTACAAAACAAATTGAATGATTAATTACTCAAACTAATCATAAGCAGTGAAATGGCCTCACGGGCGAGGGAGACATGCATGCTCGGTTGGCGTCATCCCGAAAATCCATCGCTTTATCGTTGGTTGTCTCTGTTTGCACTCGCCTCTGTTTTCTGAACATGGTACCAACTTCAGACTGCCTTTGCCTCAAAACAAGAACATTTTTGCACCAAAATGGACTAGTGGCCAGTCGGCCACCCAAAGTGGCTGCCGGCCACTTCAACTAGCCGGTCAGCTAGTGCAAGTGGCCGGTCGGCTACCTTTTTTCCTAAAATGCTGGTTTTGCTGCAACAGAGAACAATAGAGCCAAGACAATGTATTTGCAAGGAAATGTGTGTACTGCCACTCTCCTCATCATGTCTCAAGCTGAAAGGAGTGTGGCACTTGGCTCTCAAGCCACCAACCAGGCATCTCAATGGATGATGGCCCAAAAACCAAACTTGTACAAGCTTAGTGAATGTACAAACAATACAGAAAGAGCCTCCACCCCATCATGCATTATCAAGGGTGTTGGCGACCAAGAAATGTGACACGTTTCATCACTTCGAGTATGAAATGTCCTACATTTCTTGTGTTTGGATTAACGTCCGATCCAAACACATGCAATGCAACACAAATGCTTATCTTGCACATGTTTTACTTGGTCCATTTCTTGTTTACACATCTTAGCTTACCAATTAGTCCTTTAACTGGTTAAGCCCAATGTGAAAAGTCCTCTAATTGGAGAGATGGTCTAAGCCACAAGTGTTTTGAGCATGAAAGAGGTCTCATGCTGTTGGTTAGTAAAAACCTCCAAGAAAGGGTTAAAACCATTGGGCATGAGAACCTCAACTTCACACTCAAGCCAACAAGAGGCTCAAGAGCACTTTCAAATGCGAATTAAAAAGTGAAGAATAGAAGGAGGTGGCAGACTTTTCAGTGCTGAAATGGCATGCTAAAGATACTAAATCATGCAATCAACATATGCACAACATGTTAATAGCCAAAGGCATCAAAGCTAGTGAAGTGTATTACACTAGAAGCATGCAATATCAAGCTCAAACAACCAAACCAGCTATGGACAGACCTGAAACATGCCAAGTCAGTGGCCTAAATATGTTGAAATTAAGGCACAAAAGAGTAGAAGATCATGCGCACA
Organism: Camellia sinensis; assembly: GCF_004153795.1. Taxonomy (NCBI): domain Eukaryota; kingdom Viridiplantae; phylum Streptophyta; class Magnoliopsida; order Ericales; family Theaceae; genus Camellia; species Camellia sinensis. The sequence continues at coordinate 685,849 of NW_021024966.1, forward strand.
TGTTGGCTCGCAAGTAAGGCATAAGGCACAACTCTCAAAAGTAATTAAAGAGCGATATATGTGAGAGTGTGATAGAGGTATATGCTTTGAAATCACAGGCTAAATGATGCCATACCATGCAAACATCACAAATAAGGCATGCTAGAGGGCCTAAAACACAAAGATAGTAAAGGCCAACTACACTACAGCTGTACAAAGCAAAGCAGATATGACCAGGACCACCCAAAACAGAGCTAAAAGCATAGTAAATCAGTAGCAAAAATGTTCTGGAGTTAAGCTAACACAAGCTAGAATGATAAACTAACTCATTAGGGATTCAAGGCTAGTAAGCATGATTGCACTACAAGTACAAGAAGCAAGCAAGAATTGACCCAACCAGCCAAAAATAGAGTTAAAGTAGGTCAAAATAAAGCCTAAAACATGCTTGAACTAAGCTTCAAAGAAATAGAAGCTCACTTATTAGGCCATCAACACATGCAAACAAACACAAGGAGGGGAGGCCACCACCTCCTATTTGGGACCTCAAAACCAACTTTCTACTACTGAAATTCCCCTAGAATTTAGTGGTTAAAAGGCCAAAAAATGGTTGTTTTAAAAGCTTTAAAGGATGGCACAAAGCTTAGCAAACAAGCTACAAAAGAGGGCGGACCACCCCTAACTCCAAAAGGCCTTAAACCACTATTTTTAGACCTTAAAAATAGAGGTTTTTGCAGTTGAAAAATTGGCCAAAAATAGCATGCAAAAGTGGCCAAACAAGTAAATGAAACAAGGCTTAAAAGGGGGGTGAGGCCTTGCCCTTGAAGAACAACAACAAACAGCTAAGATCTGTGCCAAAATCAAGTTTAAGACCTTAAACCAAGCTTCAAGGGACCTCAGCTCCAAGGTGAAGGTGTTTGGTTAAGGGTCTCTTTGCAAAATTGCAGAGAAAACTCAAGTTCAAACACAATATGGAGAGAGAGAGAGAGAGAAAGAGAGAGAGAGAGAGTGAAAATTTTGTTTCCAAAATTTCTAAACCCCCAAAATGGGGGAGGGACCTCCCCTTATATAGAAAAACAAGCCAAAAGGTTGTTTCCTTCCCTCCATACACGTGTATGGAGAATGGCTTCAATGACCAACAGCTGGCACAACTGGCACACAAAATATCTAAAAAAGGAGAAAAATGGCCGTCGGCCACTCTAGGTGGCCGACTGGCCACCTCCTCTAGTCGACTGTCCACCCAAGGTGGCCGATAAGGGGAAAAAGTGGCCGACAAGGCCCTCCCTCCCTCCAAGAAAAGGGGCACCAAGGTTTAGCCCAAAAACAAGGCCAATACACAGAGAGTTTAGAGTCTTAAAGATAAGGCGCTCGGCCGAGACCTTCAGGCACTCAAAACGAGCACAAACATGCACAATCATCAGGTGCACAAACGATGACGTCTGAGGCTTAAGGTCAGTAAAAAATAGGGTGTCTACAGTTGCCCCTCTTTGATAGAACTCGGAAGTCATGAAATGACGGGAGTGAATGTCAAAGCATAGAGACGACCCATTTTTGACAAGGCCGAAGACTTAGACAAACAAGAATGATAATAATCTAGATACGCCCACAAGCAGGGGAAAAAAAAAAATGATATGCACAAGGCAAAGCATAACTTATGATCATGCAATGAGGGCTGTAGTAGAACATCTAGATGCAAATACTATGCAAAGAAATGCTACAGCAGACTCGTACATAAAAGTAAGCAAACACGCCATGCGTGAGAATTACAGACCGAACTACATTTCATGCAGAAAGGATGTAAGAAAATTATGCAACCTTAACTGCGCCTAACACAGAAAAGGATAAAGAACAACAACCGTCGGGCGCACCCAAGGCGGCAAACAAGATCCCAACGCGTGGCACACGTGAGGAGAGAAGTGGTGTGAACCTAGGGACACACCGCAAGGTTCCAAACTAAAGAAAGCACATAATAACAAGTGGAACACATCCAACCATTATGCAATCAAAACAAAGAGTAGTATAAGCATTGGAACCTGTCCAAACGCATTTAACCTAAGCATCCTAGCGCGCCATGCGCGAGAGGGAAAAGAGAGCGGTGTAAACACCGAAGGATGGTATAAACATCGGGCACGCATCCCAAGTGCTTCTAACCAAAACAGAGGTGGTATAAGTGTCGGACACACGTCCCAAACGCTTCTAACCGAGGAGTGGTATAAGTGTCGGGCACACGGTCCAAACACTTCTAACCAAAGGGGTGGTATAAACATCGGGCACATGACCCAATGTCTCTAACCAACAGGATGGTATAAGCGTCGGACACACGGTCCAAACGCTCTTAACCGAAGGAGTGGTATAGACATCGGGCGCACAACCCAATGTCTCTAACCAACGGGGTGGTATAAGCGTCGGACACACGTCCCCGAATGCTTCTAACCAAAAGAGGGGTATAGACATCGGGTGCATAACCCAATGTCTCTAACCAACGGGGTGGTATAAGCGTCGAACACACGTCCCGAAAGCTTCTAACCAAAGGAGGGGTATAGACATTGGGTGCACAACCCAACATCTCTAACCAACGGATGGTAACGGTGTAAACACCGGGCGTACCCAAGTGTTTCTAACCAACGCAAGGTATAAACGTCGGGCACACGACCCAAACGCTTCTAACGAAAAAGGATATCGGTGTAAACACCGGGCGTACCCGAATGTTTCTAACCAACGAGAAGTTCAAAGGACAGGAATGATCTTACCTGGAGTGTCTCTGAATGAGCCGTACATACAATATCGTCTAGTTGCATCAGCTTTGAATGACCGTACATACAATATCGCGCCGGCACAAGGAAGAAACTTTGACAAGTACAATGCAATAGAAATGCATATTCAATGCAACATCAATAACCATGAAACAATGCTTAGGAAGGCATGTTTCATGCACATTATGCCAAAAACAAAACAGAAGCATAACATGGAGTGTGTTCTAGGCAATATCGAATGCATGTTCAATGCAACAAGTACGGAAAATTCCTATACGAATGTAAGAGCATGCACAATACAATACAACGTGACATGCATATTCTATGCAAACAAAAGAACATATGTAGTGCGATGAAATGCGACGTACATGTTCTGTGCACAATGATAACAATATATTATGCACATTAATAGCATGCTCAATGCAAAATGTCGCATAAAGAAATACGCGCCTTAACAAGGCCAACTCCGTTACGACCTCCGATTTAACTCTCAGAGGGATTACAATGTGTTTCAAAAGGATACACCTTGTTCATTCCAGTTGACAACGAGTCTCGCGTTGAAGACATGAATTGAAACTCCTGCAGAGACATTTTGAGTTGAAAAGTGAACTTTTCTTGCACTTTCTCAAGAGCCAAGGACTCAAATCAATTTGAAAACACACAGGGAGAAGACTGGACACCTGTCGGCCACCTTCCATTTCTGTTGGCCACAAAAACTGGCCGGTCGGCCAGTTGTGGCAGATTCGGGCTAGTTTGGTCATTTTGCTTGGAGAACGTTAAAAACACACATCCAAATCACTTTTGCTCACACCCACAAGGCCGAAATTCCTTCCTCTCTACTCCTAGACACTTTTCCTCCTCAAATCCGTGCCCCACACGCATTTTTCAATGCCCCTCGCGAAGTTGATTCACTAAAACCTTTCGGTTTCCTTCACTTTGAACCGATCAAAACTTGTTTTCGGAGCTTTTTCCTCCACATTCACCATTTGAGGTATGTTTTCCACAAGTTTTTCTGGATTTTGGTGCCTTTTCCTGGGCTTTGACTTTCTTTGACTTTTTCTTTTCCCGAGAGTTGACTTTTGTTGACTTGTGGTACTTTTCGTCCATTTTTCTCACTTTCGCCTATCTTTCACCTTCTTTTCAAATAGCGGACGACGCTCCACACGACGGGGGTTCTCTGAGGATGGAGGGGGAGCCAGAGCACATCCCGTTGCTACCCTAAGTCTGGCCATTCGACCTAGCGACGTACCATCCTGAGGTACATGTACTACCGCCTAGTACAGTCCGCCACTTTATTGGATTTGCACGGCGCGCACCCGTAGATCTTTTGCTACGAGAGTCGGAGTCTCACTTTTCTCATGACGCGCCTGAGGTACACACTGCCCTCTTAAAGTTTCTGCGATGCACTTTACATTTCTTGCATGGCTCGCACTTTCGTACTGTATTTCACCTGCTCGTTCTGAACACATTCACACACTGTATTTCTGCTCATTCTGAACACAGGTAGGTGGCAGAAAAATGGAAGGAGTTGGTAATGTCCCACCATCTCTCTACCAATGCGCCTAAAAGGTCCTGCTCGCCATGAGATGCGAGAGCCCCATGCAGAATAGGCAAATCCGCCTCGTCTATGATCTGCGGACGCCGTCGGGGAGGTCCATATACACTCCCTCACTACGGTCGATCCGTATCCGCGAGTGAAGCGAGAGTCACCTGTGTCAGAATGAGCAGGAATGCAGTGTGTGAGATTGTGTTCAGAAATGAGCAGAATGCAATGTTGAGA
>NW_021024966.1:695799-717605 GCF_004153795.1 Camellia sinensis
CAAACCCTATCCGCACAAACCGCAAACCGCACTACGGGTGGTTGCGGGTTGAATTTTTTCCAAACAGCATACATGCGGGTGGGTCCAAACCGATCCGCAAACCGTCCAAAATCGAACCGCGACCACCCCTAAAAATGACAATAAACACATACTTTTGAGGCCAAAACTAGTTTTTATTCGTATTTTTATTATCAATATATACAGACGTTAGATTTAAGACTAAATTGACTCAAATTGATAATTTTGATAATAAAAATGAAAAAATTAAAAATTACGAGATTAAAATGACAAAAAAAAAAAGAAAAAAGTATACTTTAAAAACTATCTCTTATTGTAACTTTTTTGTTATTTTTTATTTTTTTTAGAATCTAAAAAAATTGATTGTAATGTAATTTCTTTTTTTTTATTTTTAAATCTTTCTAAAGTTTTTGATAAACTAATAATAGGTTTGTCAAACTTAGGTTTCTTATCAGGATTGGTTAATAAAGATTTTAATTTGTTAGTATATTTTTGTTTTAATTCTGGATCTTCTAAACGGCTAATTAAGTCAATAAGGGCAGATTCTTCTTGAGTTTGTTTAGTAAGAACAATGATTTGTTTAACTGGTTTACAACAAACATCATTACATCCTATATTAATGTTGTTATCGGAATCATCACTAGGTGATTGGTAATCAGATGAAGTATTGGGATGGTCAGAAGAAGAGGAATTACTGATAGATTGATTTAATTGAAATATTTCATATAATTGATTTTTTGATTCATTATCAATTTGGAGTTGATTAATTCTATCTTTTAATTTTTGTTTTTCTTTACATTTATTAGAATAATGACCTTTTTGACCACAGTTGTAGCAAGTAATATCTTTATTAGATTTAAATCTTGGATGTGATTTCTTATAATATTTCTTTTTGGGTTTAGTATAAAATTTATCATTTGATTTGGAAGGTGAATAATGCTTTTTATATTTAGTAGAATATTTTTAGGATGATTTATGTTTGGTGTTTTTATGTTTTTTACGATGAAAGGGTGCTACAGGAGGTAAGCCATATTGTTCATAGAAGTTACCTAATTCATATTTAGCCTTATGTTTATCTTTAGCAGCTTTTTGACTAAGTTTAAGATCAATACACATTCGTAAGCCTTCTTTTTGAATAGTACTAATTATATCACCATAAGTTAAATTATCATATTCAATAACACCAGTAGGTTGACTAAGGACATCTCTAATTTTATGAGCAAAAAGACTAGGTAAGCCATTAATAAATTTTTCTTTCCAAAAAGATTTAGTACAGTCTTTCCTTAACATAACTCTAGAGGTAAAGACATCTTTATACCATCTAAAATCACTTAATGTGGGGCAAGTAAGGTTACTAAGTTGATCATGTATGCAAGAGTATATATTAATAGGAGTTCCTATAAAATGTCAAACTATTGTATAGATTAATGTGTTAATACCATCAGGGTGATAATAACCAATAGTTTCATCAAAAATAGGTAAATCATTTTCATCTTTTTGATTAGCATGTATAATAGATTCTCTTTGATCTTCAGTGAGGTATTTTTCCCACCAAGATTTTAGCATACCAGTAAAATCAGATGTGATTAAAGAAACAATTTCAGGTTGAGAGTAATCAGGGTAATTACTAAGATAACTATTGGAGACCATAGATAAATGATTTAATTTTTGAAGGATTTGATCTTCACTAAGACCATCAATATTCCATTCGTATAACTTTTTAGCAGATACAGAAAATTGATTATTAAGATTAGTTTCTTCATATTGGAGATCAAGTGGAGTAGATCGAGAATACCAGTTTTTGGTGGTTTGATGATTAACTTTTGGATAATGAATTTTATTGAGATTAGAGGATTGAAATTGTTGGGTTAATCAATTTATTTCACGATCAGTAGAATCAGATTCAGTTTGATTAGAAACAGTATCTAAAATAGGCTATTGATTTGAAACAGTAAGACCTTTGTCTTTAGAAGGAGAGGTTGTGTCAGTGGTAGATAATTTGTTGAATAATTGTTCAATTGCTTTGACAGTAAAATTATCATTGGTAATTAAGCTAGTTCTTTTGGAACAATTACTAGGGAGATTGAGCAAAGGTTGATCTAAGGATTGTTTAGTAGAGGTAGTATTAGCGGAATAGCCATCTAAATTAGTTTCTATTTTGTCTAATTGTTTACCAATTGTTGTTAAACATTGATTTGTATAATTATTTTGTTCAATAACTTTTTTAATTTCAGGGTCAGTGCCAGGCAACTTAAAATGAGAGGCTGGGACTGATGGTCCTTGATGTTCAATAATTATATTAGCCAAAGGAGGATGACCAGAGCTAACAGTTGTATTAGGAGAAGTTTTCCATTTATGTTTTGTGATTGTATTTACTTTTTTGTAATAATTTTCAAAGTATTCAAAGAAAAGAATTTCTAGATTATATTCAATCATAAAATCATACCATTTTTGAGTTATTCGAGATTGTTGATTAGTATCATAATTTAGCACGATAAGCATGTCGTTTAGACCTATTTTCTTTAGACCGAAAATCAATAAGTAATTTATCAAGATTAGGAGCAAAGGGTTGACTAATTGTCATTAATTGAGGATTGACTGGAGGTGTAACTTCAAAATCAGTTTGAGTTGGAGAATTTTGAGACTCAGTATCTTCTTCTTGGAGATGTGTGTGAGTAGAATAAATTGGTTTACTAATTTGATAGGTTGTAGAATTATCTATACCTTTCATTTTACTATGGGAAGTTTGACCAAAATGAATTTGACTATTTTTTCTAAATAAATGTGTGTTAAATATTTCATCTTCAGTTTCAACATCAGCAGGTACACTAGAAGTACTATGACGAGAAGATTGAGATCGATTAAATTTAATCTTAACAGATCCATCAGTAAATTGTTGAATATCTTGAATATCTTGGCAAGTAGATTGTGGTTGGTCATGTTTGTAATTTTCATTAACAGTAATCCATTGTTCAGAGAGAGTAATATTTTTCCATTCAATCATTTGAGAAATATTAGTATGTGTATCATTACTACTACTTTGAATTAATAAAGTTTTATCCTTTGGACTTTTATGTAAGGCTTGAACATTTAAATTAGTTTTAATACATTTATAATGGACACGATAAATTAAAGCAATATTATGAACATTTTCTTTCATATTTGTAAATGAACCGTGTAATTGAATATTTAATGTTAAAGCATCTAGTATATGAGGATCACGTAGACTAAGTGTAAAATCAGGAAAACAATTAAAATGAACGGGTCCTTTGTGGAGACCAGTTTCCATCATACCCATTAAACTATCATTATAATCAAGAAAACGAGCATCTCTTAAACATAGTAAGACAGAAGTATTTTTACCTTGTGGAGTTAATGGTTTTATTTCAACTTGAATTAAGCCTAAATGAATAAAATTATGACCAGTTTGTAAATGACGTTTAATAGTATTAGCATCAAATAACTGACAAGTTTCACGGGGTTTTTCTAAAGCATAAACTTGTTCTAATGTTTTAACATGAAGATTAACTTTGAATGTGTTTTGTAAGAATGTAGTTTTATAAATTTCTTTAACTGATAATTTTGGAATATTCCAGCTTAAATCAATTTTATCATTCTGTATTTCTACATCTTCTTCATTAATTATTAATCCATGATTAGGTATTAAGGGCAAAGTTGTGGATGGCCTAGAACTGACTAAAGAGTTACTCCTAAATAATCGACTTATTTTTCTTTTAATTAAACTGTTTTACAGGAATCTTAATACATTGTCTAAATTTATCATGTTTTCACATACGTTGTGTTCATACATACCCTATTCAGAAGACCCCTAAAATCCAATACTGTAACGCCCTCAAAATAACAACATTAAACCCATCAATAAAGATATGCATTGATATGTAAAAGTTCCACATTCTTCCATTTATCAGAGTTCCATTACAAAAGTATTACATGTTAACAACAAAAGCAAATGCCCTATGGGCTTACAGCTTTCCAAGTTAACACTTGGTTACAACAAAAGAGTACTAACTCATTTACACATTAAGCCCTTGGCTTGAATTTACATGTAATACATCAAAAAGTAAAACGACAAAGTGTGTCCGCCTCTAGCCTCCCAAGCTATGTCCTTGGAGGTGGCATGCTACCAGTACCTGAAAATGATATTCCCATATAGGGTGAGCCACAGCCCAGTAGAAATACACTAAACCAAATATCAACAATGACTAAAAGATTAGCAGTTGATAGATGGCCAACACTGATACTTTCCCTTATCACACTTTACAATTTCATGACATACAAGTCCATGTTATAACCCATTTTCCAATTCCTTTCAATTCTCAATTTATAACCATGGCTCAGAACCTGGCCAAACAACTCTCATGAGGCAGAAATCTTCGACAAGCACTTTCCCTTAAGCAAATAGCCTCATGGCAAGCATGCTGAACATGGCAACACTCACACTCATGCAAGTATGCTAAAGCGTAAACACTTACAGTGTACTCCAAGCCAAAACAAAGAAACTAGTTAGAAATAATGCATGATCCTAACTATACAAGATGCCTAATGCAACACATGCAAAATGCAATTAAATAGGCTCGGCTATCTAAGATGGCATATGAATGCAACGATTGATACACGTATTCAAATAGGTATTGAAATACGACACTGTTTGAATGATGCGCCGAGCCCGGTGCATGCAAGACAAATGAATGATGCAAACATGCAAGCATAAGGTATGTTAATTGAAATATGCCCTAAACTAACTATCGAAAGCGGTAAAGTAAAAGGGAGAAAGAAGTGGGGTTGGAAGACATGCACACACACACACAGGCTTATTACAACAATACGCCCTCGCGAAGGAGGGTCCGAATAATTAAGCTAAGCTACACTAAGCTAAGCTAACTATTACAAACCAACTAATTAACTATTCTAGCTAATTAATTATTACAAACCAAATGAAATTGAATAACTAGCTAATCTAAGCTAATTAGAATATTACAAAGATGAATTAAATTAGCTAAACACATTAACTAATTAATTATAAAACCGGTAAATTAACTAGCTAAGTAAAGCAGTAAAATGGCCTCGAGGGGGAGGAAGACATGCATGCTCGGTTTGCTTCGCCCGAAAATGCATTGCCTTGCCATGAGTGGCCTCTGTTTGCACTCACAGTGATCTCAGAACATCATACAAACTTCCAGGTTGCATCTGCCCCAACACGGGAACACTTTGGACAATTTCTCTTGCAGGTGGCCAGCCGGCCACCTTAACTGGTCGGTAGGCTACCTCAACTGGCCGGTCGGCCAGTGCAAGTGGTCAGCAGGGTAGTGCAAGTGGCCGGCCGACCACTTTTCTTTCCAGAATTCTGCCTTTGCTGCAATAGAGAGCAACAGAGCCAAGACAATGTATTTGGCAAGAAATATGTGTACTACCACCCTCCTCATCATGTCTTAAGCTCAAAAGAGTGTGGTGCTTGGCTCTCAAGCCACCAATCAAGCATCTCAATGCATGATGGCGAAGAACCAAGCTTGTACAAGCTTAGTGAATGCGCACATAAGACTCAAAGTGTCGTCACCCTATCATGCATGATCAAGGGTGACAACGACCAAGAAATGCAACACGTTTCATCACTTTGAGTACGAAACGTCCCACATTTCTTGTGTTTGGATTAACGTCCAATCCAAACACATGCAATGCAACACACATATGTTATCTTGGCATGTTTTACTTAGCTCAATTCTTGTTTACTCTTTTTAGCTTACCAATTAGTCTTTTAACTGGTTAAGTTCAATGTGAAAGTCCTCTAATTGGAAAGATGGCCTCAGCCACAAGCACCTGGAGCATGAAAGAAGCCTCATGCTTTTGGTTAGTAGAAACCCTCAAGAGAAGGCTAAAACCATTAGGCATGAGAGCCTCAATTTCATGCTCAAGCCAACAAGGGGCTTAAGACCACTTTCAAAGCGAATGAAAGAGTGAAACAATGGAGTGCAATGGCATATATTTCAGCACGAAAATGACATGCTAAATGACTTAAAATCATGCAAACAAACCATGCACAACATGTTAAAGGTCAAAAGCATTGAAACTAGTGAAGGACACAACACTAGAGGTATGCAATACAAAGCTCAAATGACCAAATTAGCTATGGACAGACCTAAAACATGCCAAATCAATGGCCTAATCATGCTAAAACTTAGGCACAAAAGGCAAGAAAATCATGCATACATGTTGGCTCGCAAGCAAGGTACAAAGCTTAAATCTTAGAAGCAATGAAGGAGTGACGCATGCATGAGTGTAACAGCGATATATGCTCTGAAATCACATGTAAAATGATGCCATATCATGAAAACATCACAAGCAAAGCATGCTAGAGGCCCTAAAACTCAAAGCTAGTTAAGGCACTTGCACTATAGCTATGCAATACATGGCTCTCATGACTAATACCACCGAAAATAGAGTTAAAGCATGCTAAAACATGAGCAAAAGCATGCTGAGATGGAGCTAATACAAGCTGAAATGATAGGCCAAATCACCTAGCATGTTAAGCTAGTAAGCAAAATTACACTACAAGTGCAAGATGCAAGCAACCAATGGCCAAACCAGCCAAAAACAGAGTTTAAACATGTTAAAATATAGTCAAAAACATGCTTGAACTAAGCTAACATAAGCCATAAAAAGATGCTACTTTGTAGTGTTAACAAGGCATGGCATAGAGAGACAAGGATGGGAGGCTATCCCCTTCCATTTTGGACCTCGCTTCAAAAAGGTATAAATAGAAGCTCACTTATTAGGCCATCAACATATGCAAACAAAACACAAGGAGGGGAGGCCACCCCCTCCTATTTGGGACCTCAAAACCAACTTTCTACCACTGAAATTTCCCTAGAATTCAGTGGTTAAAAGGCCAAAAAAAGGTTGTTTTAAAAGCTTTAAAGGATGGCACAAAGCTTAGCAAACAAGCTACAAAAGAGGGTGGACTACCCCTAACTCCAAAAAGGCCTTAAACCACTATTTTTAGACCTTAAAAATAGAGGTTTTTATAGTTGAAAACTTGGCCAAAAATAGCTTGCAAAAGTGGCCAAACAAGTAAATGAAACAAAGCTTAAAAGGGGGGTAAGGCCTTACCCTTGAAGAACAACAGCAAACAGCTAAGATCTGAGCCAAAATCAAGTTTAAGACCTGAAACCAATCTTCAAGGGACCTTAGCTCCAAGGTGAAGGTGTTTGGTTAAGGGTCTCTTTGCAAAATTGTAGAGAAAGCTCAAGTTCAAACACAATATATATATATAGAGAGAGAGAATTCTAGAGAGAGAGACAATGAAAATTTTGCTTCCAAAATTTTTGAACCCCCAAAATGGGGAGGGACCTCCCTTTATATAAAAAACAAGCCAAAAGCTTGTTTCCATCCCTCCATACACGTGTATGGAGGATGGCTTCAGTGACCAACAGTTGGCACACAAAATATCTAAAAAATGAGAAAAATGGCCGTCGACCACTCTAGGTGGCCGACCGGCCACCTCCCCTAGCCGACCGGCCACCCAAGGTGGCCGATAAGAGGAAAAAGTGGCCGACAAGGCCCTCCCTCCCTCCAGGCAAAGGGGCACCAAGGTTTGGCCCCAAAATAAGGCCAAAACACAGAGAGTTTAGAGGCTCAAAGACAAGGCGCTCGGCCGAGACCTTTAGGCACTCAAAACGAGCACAAACATGCACAATCATCGGGTGCACAAACGATGACGTCTTAGTCTTAAGGTCAGTCAAAAATGGGGTGTCTACAAGGACGAACAGGACTTGTCGTTGATTTCTGTCTTTTATTTTTTATTTTTTATGATGTACTTTTCTTTTCTTTTTTCTTTTCTCTTTTTTTTTTTAAATGTATTTTTCTTTTTTTTAATTATTTATTATTATTATTATGTAAATGAATGACTTCAAACCTTATGATGATATATATATTGCCTCTTCTTATTATGTACATGAATGAGCAAATTACATGATGCATGTGTATATACTTATCTTGAATCCTAAATGGTGTGGCCAACATAAAATATATACGATACAGGAGACAACATAATATATATAGAAAATGGATTATACTTATACAAACATATATCAATAACGTATTTATAGATATACAAACCCAATACATATATATACATATGGACGACATACAAATACATACAGACGATATACAAAACATGGAGACATATACATATATGTATAAACGATATATCGACACATATTCATATACGTACAGACGATATACAAAATACGGATACATATACGTATGAACGATATACAAAATATGAATACATATACATATACGTACGGATGATATACAAAATACGGATACATATACATGTTATATTATATATGGAAACAACCATACGGATACATAAGCACATGAATATAGATACATAGATATATACATACGAAATATATACATCTATGCACTCTTCCTCTATTTTTGTCTCTCTCTCTGCCTTGTTCATCTTCGCCGAGCGTTGTGTTTGGTGCGTGATTTCAACAATCACGGTGCGCTTGACCGACATTAGCTGGATCAACCGCGGTTTTCAACGATTGCCTCGGCAATCCACTATTCTTTTGGCTTTTTTTTTTCTTCTTTTCCATTCTCTTCTTGAAACAAGCTTGCGAGAAAGACAGAGAAAAGAAGAAAAGTTGCAAAAATGCACCCTCTGCCATAGCCTAAAGCTCTTCATTTCTGATATGGCTCCTTCTTTCCGTCCTCTTTCTCTTTTTCCAAACCTTAACACTTATTCGATTAAGAATGTTGACACTGGCTCCTATAAGCCTCAATAGAGTGCCGCTGCCTCTGTGTCTCAGTTTCCCTATGATGTCAGTCTAGTAAACAATGGCAGTGCAGTCTGACATTGATGCCAATCACTGTACACTGAAGTCTTGTGTGGAGACGGTGACTACGGTCTCCAATCGGCTGCAGAACAGGACAAGTGAGGTTCAACTGTTAAACATATAACTCTCTCTGCTCTAGTGCATGTACAAGGATGCTCAAGTAGAGATTAGCACACTGAAAAAGCAAAACAAAGAGCTAAAATGACAGGCCACTCTGTGGCCCGATTTTGAGTTCCTTCGTACTTTGTATTTGACGGCCATTCTCGAGGCAGAGTTCTCTAAGGCTTCCCAAAAGTGATGATGGAGCGAGATAGCTGGCAATGGAAGTGAATGGTGAAGCTAAGATGTCAGCCACAAGTCACAGGAAATTGAGAACCATGCTTGCAATCTCTTTTTTCTTTTCCCTTGTATTTTGCTTAGGAATCGAGCACTAATGCTTCAGATGTTTTTTTCTTTTTCTTTTTATGTTTTTATTTTGTTTTCAAGCCTGTAATCAGAAAGTTTCGACCCTCCATTTGAATAAAAGAAATTTTCATTTTGGACATCGTGGTGTAAATGGCATGGCATATGAGCAGTAAAACATTTAGTTTGTGAATTTGAAACTAAGAATGATTGATTTTTAATAAGTTCTGGATTGGTCATTGAGCTTTCAACTATCCAAAATTCAAGATACAACTCAATAATAGAAAAAAAAAATATAAATAGATTAAATATATCAAAATACATTTGTTAGAATAGAAAAGACTCAAAACAAGACAATAACAAACAAACCGTTGATCCTTCCCTCTTCTTGCAGTTTTCAAATCTGGGCAGAGAAAAACTTGGTTGGTTGGCTAATTAATTGGCCGGCCAATTAATTAGCTAGCCAGCTGATTTGGTTAATATCCGGCCAAATTATGAAAATGAGAAGTGGCTGGTCGGCAGAAAAGTTAGTTAGTTGACATAAAAAGTTAGCCGGCCAGCTGGATAGGTAATGTGACATAGCTAGAGACAGTAATCATGCACTTCCAAGCCACCATCTTCTATAAAAAGTGATCCTTACATGCTGTAATGCCACAAAAGATAAATATTTTGCTCTTGAAAATAGAGAATTCCCTCATTATGCTTAATGATTGGATGGCCACTCTAAATGGTGCAGATAAAGTGAATTTCACTGGATTTGGCCTAAATGCACTTTTTTCCTTAAATCGTGCCCCACTTCAACTTTCGTTTCTTCATACAGTTGCTCGTTGTTGAAATCCGATCACTGATGTATTCTGCTTTAGGACACAAGAGTTATGTCCGACTATTGAAGAATTTCGAGCACTAATGGAGCTTTCTCGAGATGAAGAAATTTTGCCCCAATTGAATTTTGGCTATGCATAGGCCCTTGCTCAAATGTGTGGTCTGGAATTAAATAAAGCTTGGCCTCTAGCTTATGCCAGCAAAGTTGATGTTTTTCCCTTGATTCCCGATTTTCAGAAGTGGTGATAGAAATTATCCTCTTTGGTGTTGGCATTGACAACACGTTCTATGTCTATGTCTTATGGCACATTTCTTACTTGTTCCTGGTGGCCTTGAAGCTAGCATCAAATTGGTTAACATAACTCAACGCATTAGGGAAGGTCATTGCTGTAATGGCTTGGCATTAGCTGAGACTTTGATGGGCTTTAACATATTCCATCAGTGGGAAATCTTCCGCTTTGCAGGAAGTCCACTACTACTGCAAGTACTGTTTCGCTCCATTTTCTCATTTTTTGATGCTTACATCACTCTGGCACTCGACACTTTTTTTTACACTTCTATCACCCTTTGCTCACTTTTCTCTCAATATATTCCTCTTTTTTCTATAATCTCTCTGTCTTTTAATCCCTCCCCAGATATGGTTGATGGACAAGTTGGAAGTAGTGGCTCCTTGTACCTAGTATTTCTTCTCACTCCTAACTAGTGAGTTTTCCCTCAGAGGAAGTGTGGTACAACTGGATGCATCATAGGTCTGCCGTTGACATTGCTTGGCAATGCCCCTAGTTTAACTTGACCCCGATGTATTATAGCATGTTTCTTCGGCTACGTGTGCAGCTAATTAGCTTGACCCACTGCGTCGTTTACTTCTCATTTAGGTTCAGATGACAATCATGATCAAACTCGTCTTGTTGGTGAAGTTAAGTACGTTGCTTTATTTCCATTTTAGGCTGCACATCTCTCACGTTATACACCTGTTTGGAGGATGAGAGAATTTTTGGCTCCTGTTGACAATTTCACTCATGCCCTATCCGATGAATATCTGCTCTGGCTGAAGGAAGAGACACAAGCTGGCGTTGTCCCGATGACGAAGACCTCTGACAATGTAAGGAAGATATAGGAGATCTCTAGGAGTGGAAATAAGAGACAGAAGATCTGACTCGACTATGCCCCTAGTTCATTGCTTTGATGCTTTTCAGTTATCTAAATCAAGGTTGTAATCAAAATGGGAGATAGATTAGCGTACTTATTCCATCCTCTATTTTGAAACAATGTAATAAAAGTTATGAGTATCGAAAATTTTCCTTTTATGGTCCAAAAAATGTTTTGAGTTTTGTAAAAACGAGGTAATTTTCAAGGAAATCAGTTAATTCCATTAAAATGCAACAAAGACTATTTTTGGAAACAGTCCTTACCTGACAACACATGAAATCAGTCCTCGAGATGTATAATTTCTAATCAAATGATCCCATGAAGAAGGAATAAGATAATTGCATTGGACGGAGATAAACGCATTAAACATGGACAAGAGCAATCGGGTGATTTCAAGATTATGACCGAACTTCAGAATGAAGTTGCCTACGTATCCCAAAGATGGAAACCAGGCCTCACGTAGTTCATGGTTAAGGTTTACTCAGGTATTAATGCTCTCCTTTTGTGCTCTAATTTTTGCCAAGCCACCTTTTCGGGTTTTCAACCTTGTGAGCTCTCTTCAAATTTTTTTTTTTTCTTTTTTTACGCTCTAACTTTTTCCTGAGTTGTCCTTCCAGGTTTGCACCCAGTGTGCCTCTCAAGGGTAGTACTTCTTCAATTTGTCCATGTTGATTGGTTGCAAAAATTCCAATCCATCTAAGTCCATTAGAATAATTGCTCCTCCTAGCCAGATTGATTGAATGATGTAACGACCTGTCCAATTGGGTCTGAACTTTCTCCTAGAATCGTGGATAAGGGCTCGATTGTCTTTAAACACTAAGTGTAATAACCCCAACCTGTGATTAACTGTAAAACCATGATTAAGAATGCCGACTAAGTAATTAAGATGAAGTTCTGTGTTAATGGCAAGTGTTATATGTTATTTGCATTTATATTTGTCTGTCGTAGAAATATTTGTTTGCGTTTCTGATATGTTTTGTGAATTGAAGGCCTTATCAACATCCGATCACGAAATTGACTTGGTTTTCGTGTTATTTAGAATTTTTAGAATTTTTTGGTAGGTTTAATTGAAATTAGATTTGGAACGAAAATAATTAGAATAATTAATGCTTATTTGTGTAGTGGTTAGCCTAATTAATTAAATTTCTTAATTAAGCCTAAATAAGGCCTATACACCACTTAGATTCATCTCATCTTCAACCTTTTGAGCCTACTAGATGTAAGAGAGTAGAGGAGACTAAGAACTTCACATCTCAGCTTGAGAATTGAAGAGACTTGGAAGTGAAATTAAAGAATTGACTTGTGAGCTCAAACCATCCTTGCATAAACCATAATTGAGTACTTAAAGTAAGAAATCAAACCGTTAGTTGTGTAATTGAGTTAGTTGATGTAAGAATTCAAGTGGAAGAGTTGGATTGACATGAGAATTAAGCTAGAATTAACTCAAACCATGCATGCATAGTTTATGGCATTGAGAAGTTGATTTCAAAGAATTTCCCTCTTGCATGTCCTTATTTTGGTCATGTTCTAAGAATTCAACATGTCTTTGAGTTAAACACCTCATTTGATCATATTTTAGAAGGTTGGTGTGATAACCCTGTCTTGGGTTATGTTAATCAATCTTAATTATAATTATAATTATATGCCTAATATGATTTTGAGTGCCATTTATATGACTATATGTGTTTCTAAATTTCTATCTGTTCACCATAGAAAATCTGTTTGATTCTTGCTATAAAAATTTAATTAAAGGTCGTAGAAGCGTCATAAAGTAGAATTAACTGTGTTTTTATGATTAGCATGATTTTTAGAGCCTACGGCGAAATTTAATTGGAAATTGATTTGGATCAAAATAATCAGATTAAATTGATTAATTTAAGCTCAATTAATTAGCCTTAATACAAGTTGATTAAGCAAGTCTACATATATGGCCTATTTACACTTAAGCTCACCATTTTGTGAGCTCAAAATTCTAGATATACACTCTAGAGAGAGGGAAGGCCGGTTCTAGTGAGAGAGGAAGAGGAAAAATTGTAGAATTGTCTCAAACCTAGAGGATTTGGAAGGCTAGGCTCAAAGAACTAGCTATGAATTGGGAGATTGGAACTCCTAGGTGAGTAATTGAACTCAACATTATGAATTTAAGTGCATAATTGCATGAATTCTAGCATGTTATGTAACCAAGAACAAGAATTGAGTTGATGATAATGATTTTCAAATCAATATAACCACGCATGTAGGGAGTTGCCATGAAATTGCATAATCAAGCATGTAACATGTTAAATATGAGAAATTGAGCATTAGATCATACATGCAAGCATGGTTTTGTTAAGCTCCATGAGTATGAACATCATTTGTGCCATTTGAAATAGAATTAGAGTCAAAAGCTAACATGCATGCATGATTGATGAAGATATAAAGTTTGTATGGGGTTGAATGCATGAGTTTTGAAATTGATGAAGGGAATTGGGAATGATTTTGGAAATGGACCATGATTTTGAACAATTGGCCTCGTATTGCTTATGTTCTCATGTTATGTAATATGTTCCCATGTTTTTGTGCCAAAAACACGAGCTTTGGACCTTTGAATATCAAGTTTGAGCTTCTAACTAAATTTTGGAAAACCCAGAATTCGACCTGTCCGCTCGACCGAGAAAAGCCTCGCTCGAGCGTGAAATTGTAGCTCCCAGAAGTTTTGCAGAAATAGCACGGTGGCTCGAGCAATCGAATCTACGCTTGAGCGTACCCTACTTTGCATGACTCATCGCTCGAGTGTCAAAAGTCTCGCTCGAGCGTAAATTACAAGCAACCAGAACTTTTGCAAACCAAAAGGGTTCGCTCGAGCGGAGAGCCCTATTTCAGAAATTTGAAAAGGTTATTTTATTTTCCTTTCTCCGTTGTCTTTCATTTATAAGCACTCTTAGGCATGCGTTGAACATTATAAATGAGTTAAAAGGATAAGAAAGAGGCCTAAGAGAAGGAGATAAAATTAAGAATGGATTGAATCGTTTGTGACCCAACGTGTTATGTAATGTGTAGGGTCAAGCGCAAGGACAAATCCACCGGCAGAACACTGTGAGTAATATCTTAGTAAGAATATATAGAAGTATGCTACCTTTTAGATGCTTACTTTTGTCTGAGTTTATGAATATTTATTATGCAATGGGCCTGAGGCCGTCTGATATGTTTGACATGACTAATTGGGCCAAAGGCCATTTGATAGAGATGATTGGGCCAAAGACCATTTGACATGAATGATTGGCCCAAAGGCTGTTTGATATAGATAATTAGGCCAAAGGCCGTTTGATATAGATAATTGGGCCAAAGGCCATTTGATATAGATAATTGGGCCAAAGGCCATTTGATATAGATCACTGGGCCAAAGGTCGTTTGATATGAATGATTGGGCCAAAGGCCATTTGATATAAATGATTGGGCCAAAGGCCGTGTGGCATGAATGATTAGGCCAAAGGCTGTTTGATGTGAGTGACTGGGCCAAAGGCTGTTTGATATGGCTGATATGGCTGTTACGACTCTTCATTCATGTAACTTCCTTATTTGATATTATTCACTGGGTTTTCGCTCACTCTCATTCATGTGTATGTAGGTGAGCAAAGAGATGTCGAAACCCAGCCTCGGTAAAGATCATAAGAGGAAGTCAAGTTTTTGAGGAGTCAGACCAAATGACTCACGCACGAGACTTTGTTTTTGTCCTTTTGTTCTTTTGTTTACTCTTATACTATTTTGGTGAACACGTTGGATCACCTATGTGTATAAGTTTTTGTTTGGCTGACTATATACCTGAAAGTTCCTGGATGTATATGAGATGTTAACTCTATTTGTATGTTTGGGTTATTATGAAATGCTTTTGAAATAAGTTTACTATGCTATGTAAGCACAGCTTATTGGACAAAATATTTGAGTCTACTTCCATTTGGCCCCTTTATTTCTATTGAAACAAATTTAGTCAAGTTTGAGGCTGCAGGTAATCTTATGATTATTGGCGGGTTATGACCTTAATCCATAGGGGCAGGTTCGGGTCATGACTGCGTGGTATCAGAGCATGAGTTGATAACTTACACACTTGTCCTAATGAGCAATAAGCATCTAGAAAAGATCTAGGATGCATTCATGTGATAAGTATGAACTTGAAGACATCAAGAATATGCTTAAATGTTTTGAAATGAATGACTATGTGCTATATATTTTGTGATACTTGCATTGTGACTTATTTGAATATGTATGCTCTTTTGTATATGCGTGCTTGTGAGTATTTCTGTATAAAGAATAATGCAAGTTTAATCAGTTAATGGTGAGAATAAGAGGTGATGAATTAGAGGAGTCCTCTACTGCCAGAATGGATAGGATAGAAAGATTGATTCAGGAAATGGCAGAAACATTGAGACAACAACAACAGTGGAAACAAAATTGGCAACAGCCACACCCTCCGCCTCCACTTTCAGAACCGCCTGTGCAAGACCTACAAAATGACAACCGGACAATTGCTCCTACCAAAGAGTTTAAGAAGATGAAACTGCCACAGTTTCATGGGGGATTGGATCCGTTGAAGGCTGAAGCATGGGTCTTTGGCATAGAAAAGCTTTTTGAAGTGTTTCCTTGTCTAGAAACATAGAAAGTAATGCTAGCCACCTTCACATTAGAAGATGAAGCAAGGATGTGGTGGATGTTGATCCGTGAGAGTAATAAAGATATTGGCAGGACACAATTCTTGGAAATTTTCTATGACAAATGTGTCCCACAATGTGTCTGGAACAGGAAAGTGTCAGAGTTTATGGAACTCAAGCAAAACAACATGTTAGTAGCAGAATACGAGGCGAAGTTTACTGAATTGGCCAGATTTGCACCACACATGATTGATACCAACTATAAGAAAGTGAGACATTTTGAGGGAGGCCTTTGAGATTATATCTTAGATAAGGTGAATGTACTAAAGCTAGAAACTTACATTGATGTATTGGATCGGGCCATAATACCAAAAACTAATCTAGCCAAACAGAGCAAATCAGCGTCTGATTGGAAAAGTAAAAGGCAATGCTTTTTCTCAAAGAAAATGGTTTCAAAGAAACGAAATACAGGCTCCTCAAGTACTTCTAATTCTTCCCGAGACATATCTCCAATGTGTAACATTTGTAGTAAAAGACATCGTGGCGTTTGTTATCGTTTTTCAGGGGCCTACTTTAAATGTGGTAAAACAAGGCATATGGTCAGGGATTGTAAACAAAACAGTGGGAAGTTAGCTGCTAGTTCAACTGCATCAATCCCAAAACCCAGGAACACTATGAGGCCTAACACCACCGAAGACACTATGAGGCAGGAGAGAGTCTTTACACTCGTTCCGGGCGATACATGAAACGTAGAAGCCGTCGTCTCTGGTATTATTTCTATATGTAATCAGGATGCTTTTGTGTTAATTGACTCTAGATCAACACATTCCTTTATGACTTATGCATTTGTATCCAGATTGGGTAGACCTCTAGAATCATTGCCATATTTGTTATGTGTATTTGCCCCATCCGGGAAATCTGTGTTGTGTACATCTGTGTGTTGATTTCATGATATGCGTATTGGAGACGCTACCTTGTATGCAGATTTGTTACCCTTGAACTTTAGACATTTTGTTGTAATCCTAAGCATGGATTGGCTATCTAAATACTGTGCTACCATTGATTGTGTGTTGAAATAGGCCGTATTTAGACCACCGAGACATGATGAAATCGTGTTTGTGGGTAATGGGGTAGTGCCACCACCTTATTTGATATCTGCAATGAAAGTATATAAATTGATCAGAAAAGGGTGTCAGGGCTACTTGTGTTGTGTATTGTCTAAACAATCTGTGGATGTTGAATTGAACAGTATTCCTGTTGTTAGAGAATTTTCAAATGTGTTTCCAGATGAATTGCCAGGGGAATTGGTTGACAGGGAAATAGAGTTTACTATTGATGTTGTGCCAAACACCCAGCCTATTTCAAAAACCCCTTACAGAATGGCTACTTCTGAAATGAAAGAACTAAAAGAACAATTGCAAGACTTACTTGACAAAGGGTTTATTCGACTGAGTACTTCACCATGGGTGCACCGGTATTATTTGTGAAAAAGAAAGATGGAACCTTGCGCTTGTGTATTGACTACCGTGA
Source organism: Camellia sinensis (assembly GCF_004153795.1). NCBI lineage: Eukaryota > Viridiplantae > Streptophyta > Magnoliopsida > Ericales > Theaceae > Camellia > Camellia sinensis. Next base: position 713,210 of record NW_021024966.1, read on the forward strand.
ATTGAATAAGGTAACGATAAAGAATAAATATCCTTTACCCTGTATTGACGACTTGTTTGATTAGTTACAAGACTCACAAGTATTTTTCTAAAATTGATTTGAGATCCGGGTACCACCAGTTGAAGGTAAAGGCAGAAGATATTGAGAAAGCTGCATTCAGGGTACGGTCATTATGAATTCCTTGTTATGCCGTTTGGAATAACTAATGCCCCTGAAGCATTTATGCACCTTATGAACAAAATTTTTAAACCTTACCTCGATGAATTTGTCGTAGTCTTTATTGATGATATTTTGATATATTCAAAGAGTAGACTTGAACATGAACACCTTCTAAGAACTATCTTACAAACACTTCGAGATAAGAAATTATTGCTAAATTAAAGAAATGTGAGTTTTGGCTGGATGAAGTTATTTTCTTAAGGCATGTCATCAACAAGAATGGGATTTCAGTTGACCCACAGAAGATAAAGGCAATTGTAAGTTGGCCTACGCCAACAAATGTAACAGAGGTCCACAGTTTCATGGGCTTAGCTGGCTACTACAGAAAATTTGTGAAAGATTTTTTGAAAATAGCCGTACCACTTGCTCAACTCACACGCAAAGGACAAACATTTGAATGGAGTGATGAAAGGGAGTTTACCTTTCAGGAATTGAAGATGAGACTAACCATTGCACCAATTGTGACATTGCCCTCAAGTATGGAAAACTTTGAGATATATAGTGATGCTTCTTATAAAGGTTTGGGTTGTGTATTAATGCATAATGAAAGGGTGATTACTTATGCCTCTCGACAGTTGAGGCCATATGAGAAGAATTACCCAACACATGACCTGGAATTGGCCGCAGTTGTGTTTGCTTTGAAAATCTGGCGGCATTACTTGTATGGGGCAAAATGCGAAGTCTACATAGATCACAAAAGTTTAAAGTACTTGTTTACTCAGGAAGAGTTGAACATGCTGCAAAGAAGATAGCTTGAACTAATAAAAGATTATGATCTTCAGATTTAGTATCACCCCGGGAAAGCCAATGCAGTTTCTAATGCCTTGAGCAGAAAATTAACGAGGAATTCAGTTAGTATGATGCGCCGAGCCCAGTGCATGCAATACAGATGAATGATGCAAACATGCAAGCATAAGTATGCTAATTGAAACATGCCCTGATCTAACCATCATAAGCGGGTAAATAAAACTGAGAAAGACGTGGGGTTGGAAGACATACATCACACGCACGCACACTTATTACAATTGTGCCCTCGCTCGGAGGGTCCGAATAAATAATACAGTCCGAATAAATACAAAGCCCTAATTAATTAACAGTTTAACTAGGAAAGCAAGTAATTAGCATGCAAGCTATGTACCGCCTCGGCTCTGTTCCAAATAATGAAAGATGCATGCTTGAGTTGCTTTGCGCAGAAATCCATTGCGATGCCCCGATTCGCCTCTGTTTGCAATTAATGCCGGAATGCTGTGCAAGGCTTTAGAAAGCTGCTGATTTCTGATTTGCTGCAACAGAGAGCAAGAAAGGGGCACAACAAAGTATTTTCACATATGTATGCATGACTACTCTTCAGGGAGTCCTCGACCCTCGTGCCACCAATCACGCATATCAATGCATGATGATCGAGGAGTCGAATTGCACGACGTCATGTGAAATGAATGCACATCTAAACACAACAAGACCTAAACTCCATCATGGGTAATCTGGAGTGTCGGCGACCAGGAATTGAGACACGTTCCGTCACTTGGAGTACGAAACGTCCCTCATTTCCCATGCTTGGGCTAACTCCTATCCCAAACACAATGCAAATGAGATGGCATACACAATGCGACTAACATACAACCTAGCATATGCAATGCTATGAAATGACATACACAATGCTCGATGTAACATGGCATACATAATGCTCTAACATGCAACTCAGCATACACGATGCTATGGACCGAAATGGCATACACAATGCATGATGGACTTACACCAACATGAGTGGACCTCAGCCACACTCACATTAGTGGCCATTAGATGAAAATGAGACAACCGAAATGTGTGCACACATGCACAAATACCAAGGACCGAACCAAAGGCATGGAATGCCACTCTACAAAAGCATGGCAAGGGATGAAAGATGGCATGGAATAGCATAAATTACAGTTCTGAAACAGCATGAAATATGGTCCCGAAACATGCAAATATGGCACACAATGCAAGCTAGGGGGCCCGGGTACCGAAACTAGTGAAGTGTGTTACCCTAGAGGTACCCAAAGCAATGCACCAAAGGCAAAACCAACCCCAAAGAGACCCTAGGTAGGTCTGAAACAGTGGGGAAATGGCCTAAAATGATGGCTCGGAATGCAATGGAATGGAGCTCATTCAATAGTCGGTAAATGAGGCATACGAGCCCGACTCTCAAACGCATTTAAAGAGATGAAAACATGACAACAAGGCATTCATATAAGCTCTGAAATGTGTTGAAAAATGACCCCAAGGCATAAAAATACCTCAGTATATGCATGCGATGGACCTCAAACCTCAAAGTTAAGCATGGGTATTGAACTACAAGCATGCAAAACGAGCATCATTGAACCACAAGACCCCAAAACAGAGCTAGGGCAGTCCAAAATAAGCACATTATCAGTTTAAGACATGCCCAAAATGTGCTAAAATCAAGGTCCAACAAAGCATGCAAAGAAAGCAAGTGAACCATGAGTTATTCTACAATTATGTGAAGCATATGAAAGCTCATTAACCCAGTGAAAAAAAGATGTATGCCATGCCAAAATATGCCCAAATAACCACTGAAACTCAGTCAATGCATGCAAAAATGATGAGCTCCTTTGGAAGGCCATGCAAGGGGTTAATCTACACCTATATGATGGACACATAAAAGGTCAAAACCACCTCTGGAAATGAGTTATGACAGCCCCAAAACCCACCAAAAAGAGCCTGAAATTGGTCTAGGAAGCATGCAATGAACGGCGCCTTTGAAAGGCCTTGAATGGGATTGTTCTACACATGCATCATAGACATAAAATATGGTCAAAGAGGCTCCGGTCAGAGCTAAGGAAGACCTTGAAACTCACAAAATTGGGCCTGAAATGTGACTTCACAACATGCAAGATGGAGCCCCATTGGAAGGCCAACAATGCTAGTAAAGAGAACAAGGGGTGAAAGGGTCACGCCTCTCTGATTTTGAAGCTCAAAAACACATCTAAGCCACTGAAAATCCACTAGATTTCAGTGGCTAAAAGGCCAAACCAAGGCCAATGCAAATGCTCAAATGGAAGGCTCAAAACATGAGGAAATGAAGCATGGAAGGGGGAAGATGACCCCAAACAGAAAAGAGTCCTGAAACAAACATGTTTAGAAGATCAAAAAATGACTTTTTCTAGTTTATGACAAATCCTAAAAATGCTTGTAAGTAAGGCTGATCAATAGAGCAAAATAATATAAGAAAAAGGGAAATGGAGACTTACCCTTGAAGAGCAGGTTTCCAGCAACTTCTGGACCAAGATGGGAGCTCCTTAACCTCTGTAAATCAGGTCCAAGATTCTTGGATGGATGATGGAGGTGTTGTACCAAGGGTTGGTGTGCAAATGGTGCAAGAAAATTAGGGTTTGGAGCTTAGAATAGTGAGTTATGGAGAGAGAAGTGTATAAGCCTCTAACAAACTTGTTGAACCCTTGCAAATGAAGACAAGCCTCACGTTTATAGAGGAGAGGCTCTAAAGCTTCTCTAAGAAGCCTCAAATATCCTCCATACACGTGTATGGAGGATGGTCCAAATGCCTCATAGCTGGCACAGCTGGATTGCATTCAGAGAGAGCAAAAAGCAAGAAGCAGGCCGACCAGTTCAAGTGGTCGGCCGGCCAGTCCCCCTGGTCGGCCGACCAGGGGTCAAAAGGTTCAAGAAGAAATGCTGGCCGGCCACCCCAGAAAGGTGGCCTCCCAGATGAGTGCAACACAGCTATATGGTGGGAAACCAGAAAAAGTGACCCAGGAGAGAGAAAAACCAGCTTTTTAGCAAGGTTTGAAAGGGTCAAGAAGAATTACTGTTCGGCCTACCCATATTGGTGGCCTCCCAAATGAGCACAACACAATGGTGGTATGAAAAACCAGAAACTGTGGCTCAAAAGTGAGAAAAACCAACTTTCTGTCAGAAAAATCGGCTAGAGGAGAGAGAAAATGGAAAAAACTGGTTTCCAAGGGGAAAAGGTGGCCTCCCACCATACTACCACCTCCCTAACAATGAAAATAGGGTCCCGACCAAAAATGGACCAAGACGCATGCAAAACAAAGGTTCGGGGGCCAAAAAGCGCAGTCTGGGGAGGCACCGGAAGTGGCGTATGACCACGAAGGTGGTCTCCTGGGCCACAGTATCCCTCTAAAGGGAGGAAATAAGG
>NW_021024966.1:718087-728799 GCF_004153795.1 Camellia sinensis
TGATTTGAGATCAGGGTATCACCAGTTGAAGGTAAAAGCAGAAGACGTTGAGAAAATTGCATTTCGGACAAGGTATGGTCATTATGAATTTCTTGTTATACCATTTGGAGTGACTAATGCCCCTACAGCATTTATGGATCTGATGAACCAAATTTTCAAGACTTATCTTGATGAATTTATTGTAGTTTTTATTAATGATATTTTGATATATTCAAAGAGTAGACTTGAACATGAACAACATCTGAGAACCGTCTTACAAATACTTAGAGAAAAGAAATTATTTGCCAAACTAAAGAAGTGTGAATTTTGGTTAGATGAAGTTGTCTTTTTGGGCCATGTTATTAAGAGAGAGGGGATTTCAGTAGACCCACAGAAGATAGAGGCAATTGTGAATTGGCCCACTCTAACAAATGTAACGGAAGTTCGCAGCTTTATGGGATTAGCCGAGTACTACAGATGGTTTGTAAAAGATTTTTGAAAAATAGTCGTACCACTTAACAACTCACACGCAAAGGGCAACCATTTGAATGGAATGATGAAAGGGAATCTGCCTTCCAAGAACTGAAAACGAGATTGACTACTACACCAGTGTTGACATTACCCACAGGTACGAAAAACTTTGTGATTTATAGTGATGCATCTTATCAGGGTTTGGGTTGTGTGTTAATGTAGGAAGGACGGGTAATTGCTTATGCCTCCCGACAGTTATGACCACATGAAAAGAACTACCCATCACACAATTTGGAATTGGCTGCAGTCGTATTTACTTTAAAAATTTGGCGGCACTACTTGTATAGAGTGAGATGTGAAGTTTACATGGATCACAAAAGTTTAACGTACTTCTTTACTAAAAAAGAGTTGAATATGCGACAGAGAAGATGGCTGGAGTTGATAAAGGATTATGACCTTCAGATTCAGTACCACCCAAGAAAAGCCAATATAGTTGCCGATGCATTGAGTAGAAAATCAACGGGGAACCTAGCTTGCCTACTCACGGAACAGAAACAAATCTTGCAAGACTTTGAGAAAGTTGAAATCAAAGTTATGTTATAGGAACAAGCTGGGTTGATGGCAGCCATTTCCGTCGAGCCAACAATAATTACTGAAATCAAACAAAGGCAACGAGAAGAAAAGACCCTCAAAACAATAATTTATGAGTTTGAAATGAAACTGAAAGCAAAATTCACCATTGATTGTGAAGTATTGAGATTTCAAACTTGAATGTGTGTCCCGAACATTCCTGAACTAAAGAAAAGAATCCTAGATTAAGATCAGAAGTCGGTGTTTGCCATGCATCTGGGCAACAGTAAAATGTATCGGGATCTAAAGCAAAGCTATTGGTGGCCCAAAATGAAGAAGGAAATCGCAGAGTATGTGTCCAAGTGCCTTCAATATCAGTAAGTAAAAGCTGAACATCAGAAACTAGGCGGTCTGCTTCAACCTTTTCTTATTCCAGAATGGAAGTGGGAACATGTGACCAGGGATTTCATTATTGGCCTACCTCGAACTCCTAGAGGTATGGATTCTATTTGGGTTGTAATCGATAGATTGACTAAATCTGTGCATTTTTTGCCTGTGAAGACCACTTTTGATGCTTATGGATTGGCCACTATATATGTTGATGAGATTGTTCATTTATATGGGGTTTTGGTATCCATTGTCTCAGATAAAGATCCGAAATTTGTATTTGGACTGTGGAAAAGTTTGCAAAGAGCTATGGGAACAGAGCTGAGATTTAGTACCGCATTCCACCCACAGACGGACGGTCAATCAGAACGGACCATTCAGACTTTAGAGGACATGCTAAGGATGTCTGCCTTGGATTTCCAAGGGAGTTGGGAGGATTATTTGACATTAGCAGAATTTGCATACAATAACAGCTTCCACTCCAGCATTAGTATGGCACCATACGAAGCTTTGTATGGCAGAAAGTGTAGATCTCAAATTTGCTGGACTGAAGTTGGAGATAGGGCCTTACTTGGACCTGAAATTATGCAAGACACTTCAGAGAAGATTAAAATCATCTAACAAAGACTCAAGACAGCATGGAGCCGGCAAAAGAATTATACAGATGTTCGAAGAAGACCTCTTGAGTGTGAGGTTGGCGACCATGTATTTATTCATGTGATTCTGATGAAAGGCCAGCCGAGATTTGGTTAAAAAGGTAAATTGTCACCCCATTACATTGGACCGTTTCAAATTCTAGAAAAACTTGATCCAGTTGCTTACAAAGTTGCCTTACCACCGGGATTTGAGCAAATACATAATGTGTTCCGTGTATCAATGTTAAGGGATTATCTTCGAGATCTGTTTCATGTGATTGACTACCACCAGATAAGTATAGATGAGAATATGGAATACGAAGAATGGCCAGAACGGATCATTGACCGGCAAGTGAAACAGTTGAGGAGCAAGTCTATCCCGATGGTGAAAGTAGAATGCAAGGAACACCATGGGAAGGATGCCACATGGGAGAAAGAGGATGATATGTGACTTTGCTACCCACATTTATTTCCGGACGGAGGTAAAATAAGTGTGGAGGACCAAACTTCCTAAAGGGGAAAGATTGTGATAACCCTGTCCCATGTTATGTTAATCAATCTTAATTATGATTGTAATTATGTGCCTAATATGATTTCGAGTGCCATTTATATGACTATATGTGTTTCTAAATTTTTATCTGTTCACCGTAGGAAAATCTGTTTGATTCTTTGCTATACAAATTTAATTGAAGGCCGTAGAAGTGTCAGAAAGTAGAATTGACTGTGTTTTTATGATTAGCATGATTTTTAGAGCCTACGACGAAATTTAATTGGAAATTGATTTGGAGCAAAATAATTAGATTAAATTGATTAATTTAAGCTGAATTAATTAGCCTTAATACAAGTTGATTAAGCAAGTGTATATATATGGCCTATTTACACTTAAGCTCACCATTTTGTAAGCTCAAAATTCTAGATGTACACTCTAGGGAGATAGAGAGGGCCGATTCTAGTGAGAGATGAAGAGGAAAAATTGTAAAATTGTCTCAAACCTAGAGGATTTGGAAGGCTAGGCTCAAGAACTAGCTAGGAATTGGGAGATTGAAGCTCCTAGATGAGTAATTGAACTCAACATTATGAATTTAAGTTCATAATTGCATGAATTCTAGCATGTTATGTAACCAAGAATAAGAATTGAGTTGATGATGATGATTTTCAAATCAATATAACCATGCATGTAGGGAGTTGCCATGAAATTGCATAATCAGGCATGTAACATGTTAAATATGAGAAATTGAGTACTAGATCATACATGAAAGGATGGTTTTGTTAAGCTTCATGAGCATGAACATCATTTGTGCCATTTGAAATAGAATTAGAGTCAAAAGTTAACAGGCATGCGTGATTGATGAAGATATAAAGTTTGTATGAGGTTAAATGCATGAGTTTTGAAATTAATGAAGGGAATTGGGAATAATTTTGGAAATGGACCATGATTTTGCACAATTGGTCTCATATTGCTTATGTTCTCATGTTTTGTAATGTGTTCCCATGTTTTTTTTACCAAAAACATGAGCTTTGGACCTTTGAATATCAAGTTTGAGCTTCAAACAGAATTCTGGAAAACCCAGAATTTGTCCTGCTCGCTCGAGCGAGAAAAGCCTCGCTTGAGCGTGAAATTGTAGATCCCAGAAGTTTTGTAGAAATAGCACGGTGGCTCGAGCGGCCGAATCTGTGCTCGAGCGTACCTTGCTTTGCATGACTCCTCACTTGAGCATCAAAAGTCTCGCTCAAGCGTAAATTACAAGCAACCAGAACTTTTGTAGACCAAAAGGGTCCACTCGAGCGACCAAAGCTGCGCTCGAGCGGAGTGCCCTATTTCAGAAATTTTGAAAGGTTGTTTTATGTTCCTTTTTTTCGTTTTCTTTTATTTTTAAGCACTCTTAGGCATGCATTGAACATTATAAATGAGTTAAAAGGATAAGAAAGAATCCTAAGAGAAGTAGATAAAATTAAGAACAGATTGAATCGTTTGTGACCCAATATGTTATGTAATGTGCAGGGTCAAGCACAAGGACAAATCTATTTGCAGAACACAGTGAGTAATTTCTTAGTAAGAATGTATAGAAGTATGCTACCTTCTAGATGCTTACTTCTATCTAAGTTTATGGATTTTTTATTTTGTATCGGATATCCATTTGATATGATTGAATATTTTGATGAGTCTGACAAAGTTTTGCAATCGGCCTGAGGGCGCCTGATATGTTTGGCAAGAATAATTGGGCCAAAGGCCGTTTGATACGCACGATTGGGCCAAAGGCCATTTGATATAGATAATTGGGCCAAAGACCGTTTGACATGAATGATTGGGCCAAAGGCCGTTTGATATACATAATTGGGCCAAAGGCCGTTTGATATAAATGATTGGGCTAAAGGTCTTTTGAGATAAATGGCTAGGCCAAAGGCCGTTTGACATAAATGATTGGGCCAAAGGTCGTTTGACAGGAATGATTGGGCCGAAGGCCGTTTGACGTGAGCGAATGGGCCTAAGGCCGTTTAATATGCCTGATATGACTGTTACGAATCTTCATTCTTGTAACTTCCTTATTTGATATTATTCACTGGGTTTTCACTCACTCTCATTCATGTTTATGTAGATGAGCAAAGAGATATCTAAACCCAGCCTCGGTAAAGATCATGAGAGGAAGTCAAGTTTTTGAGGAGTCAGCCCGAATGTCTCACTTACGAGGCTTTGTTTTTGTCTTTTTGGTTCTTTTGTTTACTCTTATACTATTTTGGTGAACCCATTGGATCACCTATGTGTATAAGTTTTTGTTTGGCTGACTGTATACCTAAAAGTTCGTGGATGTATATGAGATGTTAACTCTGTTTGTATATGTGGGTTATTATGAAATGCTTTTGAAATAAGTTTACTATGCCATGTAAGCATAGCTCATTGGACAAAATATTTGAGTTTGCTTCCGTTTGGCCCCTTTATTTTTATTAAAACAAGTTTAATCACGTTTGAGGCCACAGGTAATCTCATGATTATTGGCCAGTTATGACCTTAATCCATAGGAGCGGGCTCGGGTCATGACAGTTGGAGTCCATACCATTGCATGCATGTTGTGGTTTCAAAGTTTTAAGTTTGATTTTGAATAATTGGCATGCTTTTGGGCTTTGATTTTGTGAAATGATTCTGAATGCCCAATGTTTTCCAAGGTTACACATGTTTCCTTAAGATTTTGGCCCAAAAGAACATGATTTGTTGGTTTGAATTTGAGTTTTGAAGCTGGGAAACAAATCGGGAAATTCCAGAATTCTGTTTTTTCACTCGAGTGACATATCTTGCGCTTGAGCAACCACCCTTTGTTTTGTACTTCCGCTCAAGCAACCAAAAGTTGGCTCGAGTGTGAAATGCATGCTCCTAGAAGTTTACAAGTTTTATAGACTGCTTGAGCAACCAGAGTTGCGTCGAAGACCTTAGTCTCACACTCGAGCGACCGTCAAGTGTGCGTGGAGCGGAAAAATCAAGCAACCAGTGCTTTTGTAGAGTTTACAGACCGCTCGAATGACGAAAGTTGCGCTCAAGTGACCACCGTTATTTTTGACCCTCTGTCGAGCGAAGGAAGCTATGTTTGAGCGAGGATCCTGTTTTCAGCAAATATGACCAATTGTTGAACAACATGTTTTGGCACCCTCATTTCATCCTAGGCATTCCTAGGCCATGATTAAGACATAATAATGAAGAGAAGGACTAGAAACACATTAAGAACTAAATGAAATAAGTTAAGTACTATCCGAGTGTGTGTTTCAATATGTGTATCCGTTATATTTGTGTAGGTCACGCGCCGTAAGCCATTTGATTTGTCTGTTCTGTCTATCAGCTTCTGGAGCCATTTGTGAGTAATAAATTAGTAAATGTGGAGAAGTGGATTTAGAAATACTTCAAAATCCAGTCAGACGTTCTTGATCCTCTGGTTGCTACCAGAAAAGGGATGAACACTCCGGTCAGGGGGTGCTAGAATTAGCACTCCGATGGACAAGTTAGTATCTCTCTAGTTTACTTCTATTCTCACATACCTTTCTTTCTTTGACGTCCTTCTTTTTATATTACTGTAGCACACCCGCGAAGGGACCTCGCTACAGTTCGGACTCGATTTGTGTCACGGTTCTTAATCTGAACCAAAGAGTCCAAATCTGGCAAATCGTTTTGAGAAATTTTTTTTTTGCAAGAAGTGCCAAACATGGACTGCTTTGCCAGATACAGAGTCGCCACCTAAATATTTTAAAATGGGGGAATTTAGGAAACCCTGGCTCGGTGCCGAAGGCCACGTGTCTGTCATCACCAAAGTTGCCTCGGCTCGGGAACTTGGGTACGATCGGGGAAGGTCAGCTATGAGCACCCCCTCTCGCCCGGTCCGAAGACCGGCCTCTACTAACCGTGATATCCAGTTTTGACAACGTTATGTGTTCCTATTCCGGTTATTAGCCTAGAATTACTATGTTATGTGCACAGCAAACAAGTATAGACCAAATCGCCTAAATTGGAACGAAACATAGCATGTTTGTTTTGAAAATGGTTTGCTACTCGCAAGTAGGCTAAAATGCAGGTTTTGCCACCCTCAAGTGGGCTTTGGAAAAGATGGTTTTTCCATTATCTAGTGGGCTTAAAACTCACAGTTTTAATGCATTATTCCAATTTAGATAATTTGACCTCCATCCACAGGCATTCAAGCAGTTATATCACATAAGCAGCTAGCCTCATGGTAATCATGCTATCATGGCAACATTCACACGCATGCGATATGCTAAAGCATAAAAGCTTACCTAGTACTCCGAGCCAAAACAGAAACTAGTTAGTAATCATATGCATGATCCTAGTTCATGTTTAAAAATGGCTAATGCAACACATGCAAAGATGCAATCTAAACAGGCTCGGCTATCCTAAAGATGGCATGTGAAATGCTGCAACTAACAAGTCCTCAACTTGGAATTGAAATACAAGTGCAGTTAGCATGATGTGCCGGAGCCCGGTGCATGTAAGACAAATGTATGGATGCACGCATGCTGTCATACTGTTATGCTAATTTAAATATGCCCTAGTCTACCATCATAAGCGGGTAAATAAAAAGGAAGAAAGACGTGGGGTTGGAAGACATACACACACTCACCCACACTTATGACAACATTGCCCTCGCGCAGAGGGTCCGAATAAATATTACAGTCCGAATAAATAATACTAAATTAATTATTACAGAACTTCTAATTAATTAGCAAATTAAATGTAAATAGAAAGTGGCCACAGCCCGCCTTGGAATGCGTGAATGATGCATGCTTGACCCATCTCGCCCGAAAAGCCCGCACCATACCATTGCTGCCTCTGTTTTACTGCCTTGCTTTTCTGAAAAATGCCAAAATTCTGGGACAGGTTCCTTGCACACTGCAAACCAAAGGTTTTACAGGGAAATTCCCACCGGCAGAATAACCACCGCTGGGGAAATTCTCACCGGCAGTGTATAATTCCATCGGCTGCTGATTTTAGTCACCGGCCATTTCACCAACGGCCGGTCGGCAATTGTATTATCGCCGACCGGCAGAAAATTTCCTGCAGCGAGACAGTTTTGCAAGCAACAAGAGACAGACAGCATATTGGTGTGGCATGGGATTTCAAGCAAATGTATTGCAAATGGACACACTCCCTATCATTATAATGGAATCAAGGGCATGGCCCTCGACCCTCGGGCCACCAATCACGCATTTCAATGCATGATGGCCCAAAAAGCCAAGTATGCAACTTCGATATCAAATGAAATGCAAGCACAAAACACATCAAAGGACCCAACCTCAATCATGGTTGATCAAGAGGCGAGGCATGGCACAACAATGCACATGCAACCTAAGCATACAAGCAAACATTACAAACATGCAATGCTACTAACATGCACACACAATGCTAATCACATAACATGCACAAACATATTGAAACATGCATACACAATGCAATAATGGCTTACACCAACATGAGAGAGCCTCAGCCACACTCACATAGGAGGCCATCAGATGAAAGCAAGACAACTCGAAAGCGTGCACGGCGTGCACGCAAAACCGAGGACCGAACCCTCAAGGCACCGAAATGCCACTCTAATGAGACATGGCAAAGACATGAAATATGATATGCAAACATGCAAAAATCAGTAGCAAAACGAGGGAAAACAGCCCCGAAATAAGGCGAAATTGATACCCGATGCGTGGAACGTAGTCTCGAAACATGAATTTTGGCCATGAAATGGCCATAGGCTATGCAATGCATGCATAATTGAACATGAAGTATGAATGACAAAGCTAGGCCGACCAAAAAAAGCATGCTTACAGTTTTAAAGCATGGCCAACAGGGAACACAAATGATGGCTAGATAGCATACAAAATGGGCCAAGAGAGGGTAATGGAAGGAACTCACAAAATTTGGCCCCAAACAGAGAAGGGGCCTCTACAATACTTGAAAGAGGGCCAAAAATATGATGTATTCCACAGGTTTAGAAAAAAACCCCAAAAACAGATACAAGCTATGCTCAAAAGCATGCAAAAATATATGGCACCAAAAGAGCATATAACATGAGTTATATAAAACTGCCTGAAAACATGGACAAGACCCTTAAATGAAACAGAATAAGGGCGTCAAAATAAGACTTTCTCCAGTTCTGAAAAGTGCCCAAAAAACAAAGACACAATAGGCAATAAAAGTCATATCGCAAAAATGGCGGACCAAAGAGGGTATAATGACACAGTGCACAATGACGGTCCCAAAACATGATGACCCCCTCCCTTTCCCAAATTGTGAAAAAAAAGGCTCAAAATAAGCCTATCTACAATTTTACATCATTGCTCCAAAAACAATCAACACGTGGGCCAAAAATATTATGCAAAATATTATGGCATTAAGAGGGCTAAGGAAGGAATCTAGCTACTGTCCTCAAACAGCAAGAGGTCCTCAATAAAAACATAAGATGACTCAAAAAATATGTATGTATACAGTTTGGGTCGGAGCCCAAAAATGCAAGTAACTATGCTTTAGACATGAAGCAAAGAAAAGACTAGGAAAGGGAAAGAGGAGGACTCACCCTTGAAGACCAGAAAACCGGCACCCTACTATTCGGACCAAGTTTAGGTGCCTCCTAAAGCTCTGAAGAACACATCTCAAGTTTGCCTGCAATGGAGTAAGATGCTTTGCTGCTATTGAGTGATGAAGAAATCGCCCAAGAACAAGGGTGTTTGATGTTGGGAATGAGGAGGAATAAAGTGAGATAAGGGAATGATAGTATCGTAAATCAGATATATCTATAATATCTCTGGTTTTTTCAAACATCCAACCCAAAACAATGTGGAGAGAGGCCCCTTATATAGGCAAGGACTTAAGCTTCTAAGACAAGCTACAAAAGGGTCAAAGGGTCTAAGGGAGGTCAAGGCATTGAGAAGCTAGGACAGACTGGAAGCTTCTTGGAAAGCAAAGACAAAGGGCCAAGGCTTCCTCAAGAAGCCTTGCAAAGGGTGCAAGAAAAAAGGGTCAAAGGGGTGCAAAAAGGGTGCAAAACAGCCACCACACGTGCATGGCATGCAGGTCTGTGCATTCCAGCTGCCACAGCTTGGCATCCATTCATTCTGTCTAGCAATACTCCGGGAAGGTCACGGCTAGCAAACTTGATCGGTCAGCCATCTTCGGCCGCTCGGCAATCTATTTGGCCGGTCGGCCCATCTATTGGTCGGTCGGCCATTTTGTTTGGCCGCGTCGCAGGGAAAATCTGCTCTGCAGGTTCCAAATCTTCAAACGGGCATACTTCTTCATATGAACTCCTTTCAGTCATTCTTGTGTCAAAATTGAAGCCCCCGACGAAGCTTTTCCATTGGAAACCAGCCTTGCATAAAAAGGTCCAACTGTGAAAATAAGTTATGCTTGTTTTAGTGAAGGCTGCTCATTTTCGGTCCAACCGGGATGATGCCCAACTTCAACCAAATCATATCTCCCACCCTCCGTCTCGGATTTAAGAGATTCTTGAGTGAAAAATGAAGCCCCGGATAGTCTATATTCCAACGGTGGTACCTCATAAACTAAAATCCAAGGGTGTACAAATAGATTAAGACCCCAATTTCAGCCGAAGGCTGCTCGACTCGCTTCTACCCGGATTTCAGCCGAACTTCCTCCCAAACTGGGTTTTCTCCTCTTCCTTTCCTCTCTTCTTCAAACTCCAATCCCCTATAAAAAAAGTGTTTTGGAACGAGTGAACTCTCTACCTTGCCGAAGAAAACTGAACATTTCCCCTCGCACACCTTTCTCCTCCCAAAAAAACATCAGTGGTCCAAGCTTAAGGCCGGTCAAACAATGGGGTGTCTACAATTACCCTTTGGGCCATGGGGTGGGCCCTACTCGCACATTATGTGCCTATTCGGCTTCTCTTATTGCATGCTGGTTCCCACATCAGCGCTTCATATGGCCGACTACCACTCGACCTAGATTATCACCAAACCGACTTTGGCCAGGATGCTTCACCCGGCCGTTCTAACACATAATTATTTCGGCCTTCACAGTTTAAAGTTATGTTCAACTTATTATTTTCTGTGATTATAATGAAAAAGATGTGTTTTATGAAACATGTATATTCGTACACTACTGAATTGATGTCCAATTTTTTACAATTACTCGGCATCCTTACCACAAAGGCCCGTAGCCCGGGG
>NW_021024966.1:728849-753457 GCF_004153795.1 Camellia sinensis
AAGAAACATGGGGACGTATCCTGGTGTTTAGGGACGTATCCCAAGGTTTAGAAAAGAAAGAGAAACATAGGGACGTATCCCGGCGTTTCAGAATGGTGTAAGCATTGGAACGTATTCAAGGGGCTTTCAACAATGTTGAAGAGGGGCCAAAAATATGATGTATTACAGTTTATGAAAAACCCCAAAAACAGATACAAGTATGCTCAAAATGCTATGCAAAATAATGGCACCAAGAGAGCTATAACATGAAGTATATAAAAGCTGCCTGAAAACATGAAAGACCCTTAATGAAACATGAATAATGGGTCAAAATAAGACTGTTCTCAGTTCTGAAAAGTGCCCAAAAACAAAGACACAATAGGCTAATAAATCATGCAAAAATGGGGACCAAAGAGGGGTATAATGACAAGTGGCACATGGAGGTCCCAAACAGTGATGAGCCCTCCTTCAATGTTGAAGAAGGGCTCAAAATAAGCCTATCTACAATTTACATCATGCTCCAAAACAGATCACACGTGGGCCAAAAATATTATGCAAAATTATGGCATAAAGAGGGCTAATGAAGGAAGTGCTAGCTACTGTCCTCAAACAGCAAGAGGTCCTCAATAAAACATGAAGATGACCTCAAAATATGATGATTTACAGTTTGGGTCGGAGCCCAAAAATGCAAGTAACTATGGCTTAGACATGAAGCAAGAAAAGACTAGAAAAGGGAAGAGGAGGACTCACCCTTGAAGACCAGAAAACCGGCACCTCTTGGACCAAGTTTAGGTGCTCCTAAGCTCTGAAGAACAGCCTCAAGTTGCTGCAATGGAGTAAGGATGCCTTGTGCTATGAGTTGATGAAGAAATGGCCCAAGAACAAGGGTGTTTGATGGTTGAATGGGAGAGATATAGTGAGAGATGAAGGGATATATGTATGTATATATCAGATATATCTATATATCTCTGGTTTTTTGTTCCAAACATCCAACCAAAACAATGGAGGAGGAGAGGCCCCTTATATAGGCAAGACTAAGCTTCTAAGACAAGCTACAAAGGGTCAAAGGGGTCTAAGGGGAGGTCAAGGCTTATTGGAGAAGCTAGGACAGATGGTAAGCTTCTTGGGGAAGCCAAGACAAAGGCGTCAAGGCTTCCTCAAGAAGCCTTGAGCAAAGGGTGCAAGAAAAGGGGTCAAAGGGTGTGCAAAGGGTGCAAAACAGCCACACACGTGCATGGGGAGCAGGGTCTGTGCATTCCAGCTGCCACAGCTGGCATCCATTCAATCTGTAGAATACTCCGGAAGGTCATCGGCTAGCAAACTTGGTCGGTCAGCCATCTTTTCTGGCCGGTCGGCAATCTATTTGGCCGGTCGGCCATCTATTTGGTCGGTCGGCCATTTGTTTTGGCCGGTCGGCAGGAAAAATCTGCTCTGCAGGTCCAACTTCAAACGGGCATAACTTCTTCATATGAACTCCTTTTCAGGTCATTCTTGTGTCAAAATTGAAGCCCCGGACGTAAGCTTTCCAATGGAACCAGCCTTGCATAAAAAGTCCAACTGTGAAAAAAGTTATGCTTGTTTTAGTGAAGGCTGCTCAGTTTCGGTCCAACCGGGATGATGCCCAACTTCAACCAATCATATCTCCCCCCTCCGGTCTCGGATTTAAGAGATTCTTGAGTGAAAAATGAAGCCCCGGAAGTCTTATTTCCAACGGTGGTGACCTCATAACTAAAATCCAAGTGTACAAATAGATAAGCCCAATTCAGCGAGGGCTGCTCGACTCGCTTCTACCCGGATTCATGCCGAACTTCTCCCAAACTGGTTTTCTCCTCTCCTTTCCTCTCTTCTTCAACTCCAAACCCCTAAAAAAAGTGTTTTGAAGGATTTGACTCTCTCCTTGCCGAAGAAACTGAACATTTGCCCTGCACACCTTTCTCCGCCAAGAAAAACATCAGTGGTGCCCAAGTCTTAAGGGCGGTCAAAAATGGGGTGTCTACAATTACCCTTTGGGCCCATGGGTGGGCCCTACCTCGCACATGATGGCCTATTCGGCTTTCTGATTGCATGCTGGTTCCCACTCAGCGCTTCATATGGCCGACTACACTCGACCTTAGATTATAGCCAAACCGACTTTGGCCAGATGTCTTCATCCCTGGCCTTCCTCAACACATAATTATTCGGCCTTCACAGTAAAGTTATGTTCAACTTTATTTATTTTCTGTATAATGAAATAAGATGTGTTTTATGAAACATTATATTCTGTACAATGAATGATTGTCCAATTTTTTTACAAGTACTCGTGGCATCCTTAGCACAAGGCCCTAGCCCGGGGGTAACAATACCGAGGCCTATGAGCACAAAGCCTTTGCCCCGGGGGTAATAATACCATGCTCTTATGGCCCTTGCCCGGGGGCAATAAAACCATGGTCTCATGGCCCTCGCCCGGGGGTAACAATACCATAGCATAAGTATGTTATTTGTTCCTAGTACCGTTATGGAACTAGTCAAGTATGACCCTTCATGCTCTGTATCTAATTTGTTAGTGCTAATGGGTATACCACGTAAGATCTTCTGTGAAACTGAATAAGTACATGTTTCTAAACTCTGAATAAGGATATGATTATGTTTATGCTTTCTAAATTTGATATGGGACATCATTCATTTAACCTTTTACTTTGTTATTATTCACTGGGCTTCCGCTCACTATTTATAAGCCTAAGCTACTGCCTGGAAAGTTTGGGTCAACCAGACACCGTGCCTCCCGGGGAGGTTCCTGTTTGAAGAGGTCAAGTTTTGTGAATCATGTTAAGCATGTTTTTGTTTTGTTTTGTTCATCCGTACACTGTGTTACGTCCCTTTTGATAATACCTATACAGTGTTACATGACTTATGTGGATGTGACGATATATATATATATCTATAATGTTTTAAATTAACTGTTTCATGTATGTCTACATAGCTCAATGGACGATGTATTTTATATATTTGCTTCCGCAGCCCCTCTCTTATATGATTTTCAAGTCAGAGGCCTTGGGTAATCCCAGGATTACTAGTCGGTTACGATGCTAAACCTATAAGGGTGGGTTTGGGTTGTGACACTAAGTCTCCTTTGCTTAAATTCTTAGATCTGACCTTCTTGTTGAATGCTCTAGCAATCTTGTGTTAATACCACTAGATGTGATATAACACTTTCAATCTCCACTTATTAAACAACATTAACTCCTCAAATCGGTTCTGTTGCCAGTCAGCTTTGGCTATCTGACATTCTGCCATAATCCTGAATGAGGGAAACTCTATCTCAATTGGCAAAACATCATCCATTCCATATATCAAAGAGTAGGGGGCTGCCTATGTAGACGTTTGGATGGATGTCTTGTATCCCCAAAGCGCAAATGGCAGTTTATCGGGCCAATCTCTATAGGTCTCCACCATTTTACACAAAATGGTTTTGATGTTCTTATTTGCAACTTCAACAACTCCATTGGTTTGTGGCCTGTATGTCGATGACTTGTGAAGTGCCACATTATATTTCTCAAGCAACCCTTTGAAGTGAGAACCATTGTCTGAAACTATTTCCTTTGGTGCCCCATATCTACAGATGACGTTGTTTTGAATGAATTTGGCCATATGTGATGCTTTCAATACTGCATACGACTGCACTTCTACCCACTTGGTAAAATAATCACTGTCAACTAGGATGAATTCATGTCCGTTTGAACCTTTCGGTGTGATTGCTCTAATGACATCTATGCCTTAAATTGAGAAAGGCCACGGTGAGGTCATATTTTAGAGTTTTGATGGCGATATATTCATATGGTTAGCATGAATTTGACACTTGTGGCATCGCCGAACAAAACTAATACAATCACTTTCCATAGTTAGCCAATACTATCCTTGTCTAAGGATCTTTCTGGCCAGCATTATACCATTCATGTGTGCCCTACATTATCTCCCATGGATAGCTTCCATGATGAGCCTTGCCTCTTCGTCTTCTACACACAACTTGTACATTCCCAGATGTCCTTTATTGTAAATCTTATTTTCGTAGATAATGAACTAAGCAACCAGACGCCGTATCCCCCTTTTGTCCTTGGCATTTGCCCCTTGCAGGTACGTGCTTCTTTCCAAAATGTTCCAATTATCAAAATACCAGGGATTTTCATTTGCACTTCTTCCTCTATCATGGTTATCAACTCATATTCTATAATGATTGGACACATCTTGACCCCAACTAATATATCTATCATTGAGGCTAGGGTTGCCAATGCATTAACAAATCGGTTGTTCTCTCTAACCAGGTGTGTAACTGTCAATCTTTCGATCGTTGAAATCAACATGTCCAAGGTTTGATGATAGATTTTCATTTTCTCCTCTTTAACTTTTCACTCTCCATTGGCTTGAGAGGTGACCATATTCGAATCCTCGATCATATCCAACCATATTGCCCCTAGTTCTAGGGCTGCTTCCAATCCGGCGATATATGCTTCGCACTTGGTTTGATTATTGGACACTTTGAATTGGAGTTTGAAGGTTAAAGGGATATCAGAATCATCTGGCACTATGAGCAACATGCCTATCCTATAGCTAAATTGATTGGACGCTCTATCAAAGTACAACTTCTAAGTATTCTTTTCCAATTGCATGACTTTTTCATCCAAAAATGAGTACTCCACATCATCTTCTCTACCAATCGGGTGATCAGCCAAGAATTCCACTACGACCCTTCCTTTGATAGATTTGTGAGTGACAACCTTGAGCTCGAATTCTGAAAGCATAAGCAACCAACGAGCTAGCTTACCGGTAAGTGTTGGTTTCTCAAAGACATATCTGATGGGGTCTAATCCTGAAACCAGAATTACTGAGTGCGCTAAGAAGTAGTGCATCAACTTTTTAATAGCCTAAACCAAGGCTAGACAAGCCTTTTCCAAGGGAGTATAACGGGTCTCGTATTCCAACATCTATTTGCTCAAGTAGTAAATGGCCTTCTCCACTTTCTAGTCCGATTCTTATGCAAGCATCAATGGTTTTCTCGGCTCGGGTGGTGATAACATAGGTGGATTCTGGAGATACTGCTTGACGTGCTCAAACACAAACTGGCATCGATCTTCCAATTGGAACTTCTTTCCTTTCTTCAGGAGACCAACGAGTCAAGGTTAATTTCGAAATAAACCTTCTTACGAATTGCACTTTTCCCAGAAAGCCTCGCACCTCTTTTTCAGTTATTGGTGGCGACATTTCTAAGATAGCCTTGATTTTTGATGGATCAAGTTTAATTCCCTATTGGGTAATCAGTAATCCCAATATCTTGCCATAAGTCACCCCAAATGTGCATTTATGTGGATTCAACCTTAACTTATACTCCTTAATCTTTTCAAAGAACCTCTTTAGTGCAACATAATGGCCCTCTCGTTCTTTGGACTTGACGATCATATCATCCACATATACCTCGATCTGCTTACAGATCATGTCATCCAACATTGTGGTTGCCGCTCTCTGATATGTAATCCGAGCATTCTTCAGTCCGAATGGCATAACTCTATAGCAGTATGTCCCTTATGGAGTGGTAAAGGTAGTCTTCTCCCTGTCCCCTAGAGCCATAAAAATTTGATAATACCTAGAGAAACCATCCATGAATGATAGCAATGCATGCCCTGCCGTGAAGTCCACCAGCTCGTCAATATCTAGCAGTGGAAAATCATCCTTTAGACTGCCTTTGTTAAAATCCTGGAAGTCAACACAAACTCTGATTCTATTATCTTTCTTCGGAACTGGCACAATATTAGCTAACGAAGTTGGATATTCTGATACCAACAAGAATTCGACATCGATTTGTTTGGTAACCTCCTCTTTGATTTTCAGTGCCCAATCCAGATGAGCTCTATGAAGCTATCGCATAATGGGTCGAGCGTCAAGGTTAAGAGGGATCCTATGTTGTACAATCTTAGGATTGATTCCACGCATATCTTCGTAGGACCATGCAAAAATATTTTTGAATTCTTTTAATAAAGAAATTAATTGCTCGTGTTCCTCTGAAGATAAAGTGGAACCAATATGGACCAAGCGAGGATCTTTCTTAGTTCCCACATTTTCTAAAAAAATCTCATCTATTAATGCTTAGCATGCCTCTCTTCCTTCCATTCAATTAGATTTTTCAAGCCTGAGGAATTTCTTCCTCTCATTTTCATCAAAATTTTGGTCAATGTTATGAACTATAAACATAGATAAGAAAGCGAAAATCACATTATCTTCATTCACAACCTTAGGCTCAATGGTTATAACAGACTCAAAAGAAAAACAAATAGAAGACACGGATGGGATAATGGTGTTTGGGCTATTACCTTCATAAATACCGAAGTATGGCATTACAGACAGACCTGATTCCATAAAATCAGACGCAACAATCGACTTATAACTTAAATTTTTTTTTTTCAAAACTTCAGTTTGCATACGTGCCATCCATTCCATCCATGATAAAGCTTGAGCAATCAGCGGGTGATCCGTTCCCAATCACAGAAATGGTTATATCCCTCAAGTTTGTTGGTTCATCTCCGATTATTGACCCTTTCAGTAGAAAAGCCAGTGTTAAACCCAAGACATCATCTGTGCTACTTTTTGAACCGACATCACTGCCTTGACCGATATCAATGCTTGGATCTGCCCGCTCTTCATCACTATCGAAGAGTTAATGATCACAAAAGATCTCAAAGCTGAGATACCTTTTCTTTTCCACATAGTTGATTCATGGCTTGGGAAACCCACAGAAAGGGAAATCCTTTCCTTCACGGACAACACCATTCAAAGTTCCATGAATTGGCTTATGGACCAACTTAAACTGCTGCCCGACTCTCTTTGCCTTGATCCTTTCTTTGATCTCTTCACCCTTTATTTTTTAGTCTTCTTTTGTAGGTGCATACCCCAATCCAAATGCATGTGGCTTATAGGGCATTTCATTTGTTGTGGCGATGCATTTTCTATCGCTTTTCCTCAATCTCATTCCAGGAATATGCCCTAGCCTACTCATGAAGTAGATTGATTGGGCACTGATGTACATCTGTTCGCCCTCTGCCACGATCATCTGAACCAGCTGGGCTTCCGCCAATGTAAAACCTGAGAAGAACAAATCCTCTTCTCCATGCTGTATTTCTAGTAATGTCGTTACGACTTTCGGAGGAGGTTGAATGGATAAATTTTGAAAAATGATGGAAATTCCTCCGTCATATGGGTATTTTATTAGTTGATGTATCGGTGATGATACTACTTTCATCTGATGAAGCAAGGGCCTTCCTAACAGCAAGTTGAATGTTGTAGGAACATCCATGACATGCAATTCAACTTTGTGCTTAGATGGACCACCTCTCAACTAGTATTATCATAATCCTAGATCAACTAAGCAGTGGGCGTGAAATCTGCCGACTTTAGCCCTATCGCATAAGTAGTGCACGAAGGACAGAGATTGATGGCTGATCTGGTGTCAATCAGAACGATTGGGATGCATTTCTTCCTACACTCTAGTGACACATATCGAGGCTTATTGTGTCTTGATCCTTTCGGTGGTAGCTCTTTGTTAGACAAAGCCATTACGGGAACTATTTCTTTCGGAGTGATTAGCAACACCAGTTGTTTTGGTGTTGTGTCAATTGACAATTTAGACTTGCTTAAGGCTGACAACATCATATGTCGGTGTTCTTAAGAAGCCATGAGAAGCCCCAGATGGAGATGTTCGACTGGATCTTTTTCAGCAGCTTTAGAACTACGTCTTTTTCTGCCTCTTTCTCTTTTTCTTCATCTTCTTTGTCTTTTCCTGATAACTCTCCTTAGTCTAGATTTGGAGGCTTGAAGTACCGCCCACTCCTAGTAAGATGATCAATTTCTTCCGAGTACCAAGTCCCGTCAGGCACATTGTTTCCCCATTCATTGTTAGTGTGAGCGAGTTGCAGGTCTTCATCATTCCACCATTCAAATTCGCTGACCAAAAGGCAATTATCAGGCTCTGCTCGAGTCAATCCCACATTATACTCTGGTCAGCTTTCTGATTCCTTTGTTTCTTTTTCAGAATCCTTTCTTTCACTACTATCTTTAACTTTTCCGGTGTTGATTTTTGGTTCATCCTTTTTTCTCTTAGTTTCCCAACTAGACACTTCTTTACTTCTTGACCAACCATGATCGACATTGGAATTTCTCGAATCACACCATCCTATCTGTACATTCCCATGGTCTAATTCTTCAAAGAACTGAAAATTGGTCAAGTCCTCCTCTAGGTCGGCCAAGTCATCCAACCCGTATTCATGTTTATCTTCTTTGACAACATTGATAGAAAATGAGTCAAGCTGAACAACCTCAGGCTTCTCCTGACCAATGGGTATGATATACTTACTAGGATCATATCCTTCCTCTGGTAACTTCATAGTCTCAATCACAGACACTTCAACTATTTTCTTTTCAGTTTCTGCTACTACCACCATAGGGCTTTCAAGTTTTGGCTGGGTTGGAGATGCATCCATCATGCACAGATCAATGCTCTCAGGAATGTATACCTCAGGTTTGCGTAGATAGGAAGGCATAATGTATATGTTAGGGCTAAAGGTAGGTGGTAGTGTATGTATGAAGTTGAGGCAAGGGAGCGGTTGGATTTTGTCATGGGGTGGTAGTGGATTAGTGGTGACATTGGGTTTTGGTGGTTGTGGGAGAGCTATGACTGTTGTCAATGAGATCTTGAATCTCATGATGGAGATGACAGCAATGATTAGTGTCATGTTCGGGTTTGGGGGAAGGCACAATGTTTGGTAGGGTCGTGTTTGGCTAGGAGAGGATCGGGAAAAGGTCGAGGGTCAAGAAGCTTGAGATGTCCCTTTTCTATCAAGACCGTCATAACTTTATAGAGAGGGGTGAATGTTCTGGTTGGGGTTCGGGCTAGGTTTTCTATTTGTGGATCATTATAAGCAAAATGATCAACCATTTTGGTGGTAGCAATGACCGAGTTGACTTCAGAGGGCTTTACAACTGTGTTACTACTTGTAGTAGCATTGGAATTGCGCCCGAAGGTCTTTCATACAGGTTCTTTGTCATTGACAATGATTTCTTATTTCATGGCATCTTCTATCTGGACTCCCATTTCATGTGGTTCTTTAAAAGTGAATAATAGGAGGACTATCATTTTTTTGCATCAGTTTGCCATGCAAATTTCTTTCCACCATGTGAATTTGATCTTTCTTTTGCGGTCTATTGGTCATCATTGCCGTTTTGGCCCTCCATCTGGTGATAAAGGCTACAAAATTTTCATTCGACTCTTGGCGGGTTACGTCTACCTTCCAGGTGGTCACTTCAATCTAAGAGTTATAGGCATACTGGGTGATAAAGGCCTCGGCTAGTTCTTTACAAATTTGTTTCGCCGAGTCCTCCAACTTGGCATACTAGATGACAGCCACACCTGACAAAGTCTGTCTAAACAAAGAGAGTTTTTGCGGATGAGTCAAACCTATAAGCTTTAAAACATCAGCGAATAGGTGGATGTGCACCATTGGGTTGCTAGATCCATCAAATCTATCAATATGTGGCATCTTAAATTGTTCGGGCAACTTTATAGCTGCTTCAGCATACTCGTTTTTAATGTCTGGGACCGAATTAATTCCTTGTGACCTTTTGAACAATTTTTCCAACTTGGCCAATTTCAATATAGTCAGATCGAACTCAGTTGTTTCCAAGGGAAAAATCCCTTCTAGTAGTTGTGGAAGGGGAAATGGTCCTCCCGACGATTGCACAAGAACCCATAGGTCTTCTGGTAAAATGGGCTCCGAAAGCTCCTAGCTGGTGGTGGTGGAGTTGGGATTGCATGAATCACCGGAGGTGGTTGGGTACTGGATGCCCCAGATGGACATCGCAATTCTTCCAGATCATCACTGTGGGTGGCAATCATATTGGTAATAATATCCATGCTTTGTTGAAGAGTGAAAAACATGTCTACTATATTTTCAGAGATTTGAGCCATTACTGATTTTGGTTAAGAAGGGGTATTTTGGACAGTTGATGAAGCTTTTGCTCTTATTCTATGTGTAATCAGTGGCAAAGAAACTATTGAGTTTACCAGCGCAAGTCCAAAGAACCTGAGGGATATCAAGCCGTTCTGAAGCTATAGTGCACAACTACTTAGCAAAAACAACGGAACCCTCAATCAGACCTTCATTATCATTTCGGCTCAATTGATCATCACACAACATGTTGAAACACTGAATTCAACCCCTCAAAATGAAATGCCTGAACCACTGTTCAAAATTTGGAGAACCTCAGATCCCATACATTGCACATGGCAGGAAAGAGAACAAACACCCCTATGAAGGGTAGGGTTGTCCTGTCCTAGATTTGACATGATCTAGGGTTTCACTATTCAAACAAATGGCATCATATATCTTAGCACGGGGTAGCATCTTGTGCTAATTTAAAAGTTGCTAAAGCTCACCATATGTACTAGTTTAGTCTTGGTCAAAAGGGGTACCTCAGCAAGGCACTGATATACCTAATCAATCCAATGGATCAAACGGTACATGGTGAACCTGATTCCAAGGCTTTCGCTCCCACCATATTAGAGCTCATGTTCATCTATCTGCCCGAAGCCAAATAGCCGTCCAGGACAATAGGTGATGAGCACGGGACTTAGGTGCACCAATGCATGAAATGCAATAAACATATAATTGAAAATAAAAGTCATATCATGGAGTTCTAGTTAAGGTTTCAAAATATCCCCAGCAGTGTCACCAGGAACTGTAACATGCCCGGAGGGTACCCAATGCGCGTTAATAGTTCGGACCCTCGGTATCTTTGATCTAGTCTCACGAGTGCAATATGAAACGTAGATGAGAGTCCAAATTTTGGCAACTTTTATAGAAATTTACTTTATTGCAAAAATCTTTGCCAGAAATGGACTACATCACCAAATCCTAGAGTCACCACCTAATATTTTTGGAAAATTAGGAAACTTGTGGCTCGTGTTAAGGCCACTGTTCATGATAACCAAAGTTACTTGGCTCAGAATCTTAGGTGTGAGTGGGGAAGGTCATTAATTGAGAACCCCCACTCATCTGATCAAAGATTGGCCTCTACTATGTGAAGCAAAGAAGTACAAATTGTGTCATTTATTTTGGAACAATTCGGTCCCATGTAGTTTTGAAAGCATTTTAAGCTACTCGACAGAAACTTGAGTTTGCGACATGAAAATCAATTTTGTTCCTAATTGAACAACACGACCTTCATCCATTGGGATTCATAGAGTTATATCAAATAAGCACATAATCGTATAGTAGGATGCTAAACATAGTAAGAAAAATACACACAAATGAGGTGTTAAAGCATAAAAGTTTACATATTTATCGGCATCTTGCAAACAATTATAAAATAAGGTTAGTAAAACATGCATGATCCTATATAAAAGATTCTAATGCAATTCATTAATGATATGCAACTTGTTATTCGGCTTCTAAAATATGACACGTGATTCATATCAAGAACATAAAATTGCGCCCCAAATCACATAATAATCAATTAAACTCACAAATACAAATTTAGCCGAATCACGATGCATGAAACATGGATGTAAAGTATGGATATGATGATAAATAAAATATAGTACATATGTACAAATATGGAAATCAAGTAAAGAAAGGGGTAGAAAGAAGCGGGGCGGAGAATTATTACAACATTTAAATATTACAAATCCGAATAAGGGGAAAAGAAAGAAAATATTACAAATATATATACATATATATATATATCCTTACAAATCTCTTTTGAAATTAAAAGAAAAACAGAAAAACAGAAGCTTTAGGTTGGCTTCAGAGACTGTCGGAGACTATTCTGCTCAACGTTGGGACGTTGTTAGGTTCTGTCCAGAAGAGGTTGGCCAGACGGCTAGAAGATGAGCTGGCCAGCTAAAAAGTTTGTCGACCGGCCAATAAGGCCAGGCCAAAACTTTGTTTTCTACTTTTCAGGCACCAAAGATAAAAACAAGCAGGGAATACATGGGTGGCTTAAATAACCACTCCCTGTTAGAGTATAACAAGCTTATAATATGAAATGAACTGAAAGCAAAAAGCTCAAAATAAGAAAGAAAGTAAAAGAAAATAAAAGTGTGCAAAATTCACTTTACAAGGAAATGATTTGATGTCCAAACTTCCTTTTGATCATCCTCAAGTTTAGGAACTGCATTTCTTAGTTCTCATTTTGAAAATTCGAAATTCTTGTATGAATGGTATTTTTGGGTATTTAATAGAATATGTATGGGAAGCTCTTTGTTTTCCTCTATTTTAAAAACACTAACTCTTTTCTGATCAAGCCTTCTAAGGGTTGGCAAAATCAGAGGTTTTGGGATGGTTTTGACGTATCAAGGATGGAATATCAGGGCATGGTTGTGTATACTTAAAAATAAGAAGTTTTGGTTCAAAACTTAAACTTCTCTTCTTTTCTCTCTAACTTTCTTTTCTGAAATCAATCATGTTCTCCTAACAATCTGACCACCTTCATATAAGCAATATAAGAATGCTTAGTAGAGAAGGTGGTTGGGGACAAGGTTGAAAAAAAAAGGCGATAAAATAACGAAGGCCAAGGACGGCCAGTTCTCTTGACAATGAGAGATGAGTAGATATACACCCTGCAAGGCTCAATCAAGTAGGTGGGAGGGGATAAGGTGGAAGGTAAGGATGATGGAGTGACAAGGATGGCTGTATTGGATGATCCTTTTGGGGTAAGTGCTCTTTTGACAATGGAGGCCAAAGGAAGATAATGAAGGGTGAGGAGGTGTGTATCCTGTGTATGACTGCATTAAGAAATATCTGGAATAGCATGTTCCACACCCTTCTAGGAAGAATTTTGCCGAAACTGCTTTGTTTTTGGGAAAACTAGCCGGCCGGCCAAAACCTTGGCTAGCTGGCCAATTATTTAGCCAGCTGCCCAAAAAGTTGGCCGTCTAGCCAATAAATTGGCCGTCCGGCCAAAACAATGGCCAAGGCATGACTAATTTGCATGAAACAGGATTTTTTGACAGAATTTGTCCTTTCCTCCTATTTTCACACTGTTCTTTGCTTTATTTTCTGAGAAAATTTTTTCATTTTGAAGTTTACAAGTGACCCTCAAAACATTATGGAAATATTTGGTACGAAGTGCGGAAAGAAAGTTTCAAAAGAGAGTTTTGAACGGGTCTCGAACACTTGGCCAAAATGGGCTTAGGGTTGGAAATGAAGTAAAAATTCCATCTTTCTTGCTGAGAACATTGTGAGAAACACATTCTTGTTTTCATCATCGGGTAATCAAAAGAAAGCGCTCAAGTCATAGGGCCAGTCAAAATGGGGTACCTACACCATGGTTTTCAAAAGCGGACTAGATCGGTCTGTTTGACTGGTTAAACCACCGACCGATCGGGGTTCTGGTCGGATATACCTTCTAAACCATTGCAACCTAAAAATCAGCCTATTCAGAGAGAACTAGAAAAACTTGTGGTTGGACCGCCGGACCAGGTTGACCCGGACGGGTCAAGCGCATCGGTCGGGTTAAAGAAATTAAAAATTTTGAATTTTTTTTTGATATTTTCAAACTTTTTTTTTAATCCTTTCTTTCTTTCTTTTCTTTCTTTCTTATTGTATGTATATAATATATATAAGAAAATTTTCATTATAAACTCTCTTTCAAAGGTCTCCTCTTGTGTGAAATCCCATTGAGAGCTTGAAATTATTATGAAAGTCTCTACCTATTTATAAAAAAAAAATTCTTCCCAAAAAACTCAAAAAATCTATGTAGGATTCAATCAAATTTATTGCAGGGAGACTTGAAATTTTGATATCCCTCTAAAATTTTTCTCTTATTTCAATCAAATTATTTGAATTAAAATCCTGGAGGGAAAATTAAATATTTGGTTTTCTATTCCAAAATTAAAATTAATAATATTTTAAAATATATTATTATATTTTTTAGTAAAAGAATTATGAGAAATATTTAAGATAATTTAGTATTTTCAATTTTTTTTTAATTTATAATTTTATTACTTATATTTTTATTTAAATATAATTTTAATATATTTCTAACATCACGGTTCGATTCCGGTTTAACCCGACGGTTGAATCGGTGACCTGTCCACCCGATCACTTTTTCGGTTCGTTCACTGGTCCAATTTTTAAAACACTGATCTAATCATTAATTGCTATTATTATTTTTTCCCTATGTATCATTGGTTTGTGATATCGCATGTGCCTGATGACTATCATTTCATTTTTGTTTATTATTGTATAGTTTCTTTTCTTTTCATTTTGGATTAATTTAAGTTATTCTTCCCTTATACATTTAATTCATCGCATTCTTTAATTTGTTTAGGCGTTGGAGAATTAATTCAAGAATGGATATGGAATATTATTGCTTGAGAAGGTGCTCTCCTGCACAGATATTACCTACACCTTGGAGATACTGAACATGACAACTTATTTACCCGATGAGAACAACAATGCCATCATGGATGTATGGGATCCATCTGGAAGATATTTGAACATTCAGATGAGAATGAGGGTTGATCAAAGAAAGTTCTTGACACTGCGTGAATGGATTGCCTTTGCAGAGACAAATGTAGTCGGGGAAGGTGAAACAGTGAGGTTTTATTACTCTCTCACTCACAATTCCTACTCTGCCCAATTTGATGGCCCTAATCGTGTTTAGGTTCTGCAACTCTGTCTTCTTAATTATTGCTCGGTTTGTTTCGGCAAAAAACGCTTTTCAAAAAATATTTTTCTCATTTTCTAGTATTTAGTATAATGAAAAACAAAAGTCAATGGAAAATATTTTTCATGATCAACGGAAAATAAGCTTATTTGAACAGAAAATGTTTTACACTTTTAAAAAGTGGAAAACGTTTTCCAAACTAAACTTTTACTAGTACCACCACATTGCCGCCACCACCATCGCCACCATTGCCGCCACTACCTCCTTCTCCACCCCATTGCCACCACCACCGTTACTACCACTAATGCAACTATTATTGCATTAACTTCAATATTACAACTAAATATAGGAAACATTTTCTATAAAAAAATATTTTCTACCAAAACAAACTGAGTGTAAGACAAGTACTCAAGGATGGACCTGAAACTACAACAAGAAGATGTTTTTTTATTAAGATTAAGGCCTTGTTTCGCCACTACCTCCTTCTCCAACCCATTGCCACCACCACCGTTACTACCACTAATGCAACTATTACTGCATTAACTTCAATATTACAACTAAATATAGGAAACATTTTCTATAAAAAAATATTTTCTACCAAAACAAACTGAGTGTAAGACAAGTACTCAAGGATGGACCTGCAACTACAACAACAAGATCTTTTTTTATTAAGATTAAGGCCTTGTTTGGGAAGTAATAGTTTTAACCTAAAAGTCAAAAATTTACTAAAAAGACCAAAAAGTCTATAACGTATACCAAAAAGTTAAAGATCTCATTTTCTCCCTACTTTTTGCACATCTTTTCTGTAAAAAATCAAAAAGTCATTCCAAACATACA
Organism: Camellia sinensis; assembly: GCF_004153795.1. Classification (NCBI taxonomy): domain Eukaryota; kingdom Viridiplantae; phylum Streptophyta; class Magnoliopsida; order Ericales; family Theaceae; genus Camellia; species Camellia sinensis. Next base: position 744,354 of record NW_021024966.1, read on the forward strand.
AGTTTTTTTTACCTCATATTTTAGTCAAAAAGCTAAAAAGTTACTAAAATAACCTATTCCCAAACGAGGCTTAAGTTTATGTAACAATAAGGGCATCTTGTCTTCTTTTAGTAACTTGTCGGAACAAGATGCATGTTTTTTTATTTTATTTAAATATCTAAATGCATGGAAGCATCGATGTCAGTTCTTGTTGATGTGTGCAAGAGCCTATTACTATATTAAAAATCAATGAATGTACTCATGTTTCATTTGTTATTTATTTATTTATTTTTTATAGGTAAGTCATAAGTTATATACTTATAAAAAATATTGCAGTGAGACTCATTACACGTGTAGAGGTAACACACCCTTCGATGAGGGAAAAAACAAGTCTAACTTCTACACAAAACTTAACAAGTAAATTAACATACAACAAGAAACCAAAGCTAGGCCAAGCAAAAATCAACGGACACATCTACGATTTCAAAAGAGTCTTATAAGCTGATTTCTTAGACTTAATAGAGAGGTTAAACTCTTGAGCAAGTTTAAGATTGGCGATTCTCTCAAGAAGCTTTTTCTTGTTTTCCATTTTTGAAGATGGGTTTGTCCATGGAACAACAATGTTCCATCTGAAAGTGATTAAGGAGCTCCTTTGGGACTTGAAGATCATCTAGGGGCTAACCTATTTATATTACCTGCATCTTTGACAATTTCTTTCTCTTCCTTTGAAGCCTCTACATTTGAAATATCTTCATTAGGATTAAGCACACTCTTAAGATTCCCGCAAAAAGAAACCTCCTGATTGGCTACATAAGTATTGAGAATATCGAACCCATTCGATGAAGATAGAGGAGGTGTAGGAATAAAGTTAACTATGGGAGCATCAACAACGTCCTTGTGTTTTTTCTTTTTCACTTCAACCCATTCATTTGGCTTGCCTCCCTCCTTCATCTCAGCTACTTCTTTGGCCTTCTACTCTTGTTTGAGTTTAATAGGAGCTTGAGTTGTCGATTTACTTAGACACAAACTTGTAGCATGACCAAATATTTTGCATTCTCCTCACACTTGGGGTTTCCAAGGAACTTCCACTTTGATTGCGAACAGTTCTCCATATCCTAAGCTTACAACAAAGGAGGGTGGAATCTCCTTAGTAGCTTATATCTCAATTCAAATTCTAGGAAATGCTAATTGGCTATGGTTTTGAGTAAATTCATCAAGGTACAACGGATTACCAATAAAACTTGCTATGTAACTCAATCCCTTCTCAGTCCAAAGTTTAAGTGGCACATTGAAAATTTTTACCCATATTGGCACACTTGAGAAGACATTTTTAGTAAGGGTCATATCGAGGCGCCATTTCTTGATAACAATCAATTTGTTCCCAATATAATATGGCCCCTCATCAAGAATGGACTTTAATGCTTCTTCATTTTTAATCTTGAATACAAAGTAGCCATTATCTATGGTTACAACCTCTTCATGATTTTTTTTTCACAACTTGTGGGCCCAAGTCTTCCCTTGGGAGAAAGACAATTTTCTATTAATAAAATAACCAACGAGGGCATGTTCCCTTTGCTTAAATCAAATCTTAGAGATTTCTAATGGGATTTGAGATTGATCGTTCTCATAACCCATCGAGTATCTCTTGCGACTTTTAACTACTTTCTTCTTAGCACTCTTAGATTTAAATAAACCACTCCAAGGCATAGAGATAACATTACGGGAAGAAGACTTACCCAATCCATTGGATCTATGGCTTTGGACCATTTCTGCTTCAGTCTGATCAAATGAGTCCACAGAAGCTGCATCCACCAAACCTTCTACACGTGACATTCAAACCTGAGCATGCCCTTTTGTCTCATTGTAGTCCTGTATATTTGTGATTGGGGTACTTCCCTTTGTTACTGTCTCAGTGTCCCCCATTGGCTCAGGGATGGTTGTTTTGCCCAGGCCTTGTTTTGAATAAGAGCCATGGCAAACATTAGAACCACCATTGCATTGTAAGCTTCAGGGGACTCACAATAGTCGCTTTAATGTCAAAATCATCATGTTCAAACTCAAGTTCTAATTGACTTTGCATATAGCATACATTATTCTAGTTTTTATGATTGGCTTGATTTAAATTATTACGGCCCGATTTCTTTTTCACCAAGCCAGAATGAAATTCTTTAAGAGTGATTTTGGATGAGCTACCCCTCTTGTTTCTTAATTTCTTACCCATTTTCAACATGAAAAGCTATGTGATTCGTGATTTGTAATAGATTTAATTGCAATAATTCCCAAACAATTAAAACTAACAATCAAAATTATCTAGCACGTACGAAGTGATCTAGATTGTTATTTCACAAATAATAAATCGACACAAATGATTTTTACGTGGAAAAAACCACAGTTGGAGCACCTCCAATTGTGATAAAAAATTGCGGGAGAAACGCCACAAAACAATCCACTATGAAGAAAGAAAGAACACAAATACACTAAACAATTTACCCAACCTCTGTAAAATTGTATTCAACAATCCGTGTCTCTTTCACCAAGCCTTTGTCTCAGAATTGATCAGTTTGACATCGAATCCACGATATCTATGTTGATTAACGACCACGAGTAGCTTTAAACTCCTTCAAAGACTACATGCTCGAATCTTCGGAATCCACCAAAGAAGAACACTCTAGTATTGAACTATTGAACAATCCTTTGATGTATACTTTTCAAACCATGAGTTAAACTCAAACAAACATCAAAGAAACTAGCAAAGATGTTCTAGAAGAAAAACCTAGTCGCCTAAAAGAAGATCTGGAAGCCGTACCTAATGAAACTCAACTTTATAGAAAACAAGGCCACGATGGTTACTCGAGCGCAGGAACTGTCGCTCGAGCGATGAGACTGATACGCGTGTATTCTTTAAGTGTCATTGCTCGAGCTACCAAAAGGTTTGCTCGAGCACACAATAATCATTCTCAGTATTTTTGCAAACAGTGAAAATTACTAGGACCAAAGTTTCTTTGCTCAAGCTAGACTTCCTTCGCTCGAGCAAGCAAGCCAAATTTCCAGGAAACTTTACAACTCGATATACTATGTTTGTTCATGGAATTGGCAAGACTAGGGACCTAACAATCTCTCCCATTGTCAATTCCAGGAAAAACATTCTAACAAGTTTTTTTAGCAAACACGCACTGGACTCGACAACTAACCAAACACAAACACTACAGAACTAGTCCACACCACCAAAACTAGTCTAAACCATTCCTATTTATGCAAAATAACCTTGAAGAAACACCCTGCAAAAATACATAATCCAAAGCACTAGGAATAGATTGATCAATCATGATAAAAAAAAAATTTAAATTCAAACCTTGATTAGTTCATCAATACAAGACCCAATACCCCAAAAATAGTCAGTCAATGCATAATATCCCAATATATCAATGCATACCCAATATCCCAAAAACATATACTCCCCTTTTTTGGCCGAGAGAGACAAAGGTAAGAGGAAAAAAAAGAGAATGTACAAGCTAGAAGAATACTAAAAATAGAAAATAAGATTAAAAAAAACACTGTCCAAAAAACACAAACTGTCGAAAATCACGACGATGAAGGAGGTGGCTGCTACAACATCTGCAAAAGAGAGAGGATCTAGGCAAGCATGGTGGTCTGCTGATCAAGGCGTCCATCAAATGCGTCGAGTCGAGCATCTATCTGATCAAGGCAGTGGGTGATGGTTTGCTTAAATTGACGAAGTTGGCCACAAAAGGACCAAGGACGCATCTTCACCACACCTGCAACTACCACACTAATCTCTGCCTCCTTTGCGAGGAGATCATTACCTGCATCAGAAGTCCAAGCCCTAGATGACCCCCCCATTAACATGGGCTTGATTCTAGGAGACGGTTTGGGTGGTGACAGGTGTAATTGGAGAGGCAAACTCGTTATCATCAAAGGTAGGAACACCTAGAAAAGAGAGGAACCACTTGAGCCAACACCCATAGAGGAGACCCAAAGATTTTTGAGCGTCAAACATGCCTATCATTTTATCAATGATCATTTCAGAAAGGTTTATGGTGAGGCGGTGGTTAATGCAATACAAACATAACCCTGATCTTGGTGACATGGATTTTGGTAGAGACAATGATATTAAGAAGGTGAAACTGGGGAAGAAGCTCATTTTGTCGAATAAGGGCCCCAGCTATCCAAGTCTGAGGAGTGCCACATAATTCAACGGTGACCATATCAAAATCAACAATATTATAGGTAGCAAGAAATGGATAATGGCAGTTCTGGACTTCAGGAAGGTCAAGAAACTTCCTAATGACCTCCTCATCAATGAACAACTCTTTATTGTGAACCCATGTGTGAAAGGAAGGGGCTATCTTGCTGATGGAATGCATGCTACAATAAAATTCCCGGATCCAACTAAAGTTTTATGGACCGGAGAAATGAAGGACTTGGTCACCTCCCAAGTATCAAAGACAGACCAGATGGGGATAGACTCGAAGGTACTGGATATACATTCCTTTCTAAATGAACAGTTTGAGACATATACACATCCCGATAAAGGTTGGAGTTGACTTTGGATGGGAATTTATTTGTATTGTAGTTGGAACGGGGACATAGTGGTTTTGCGATGTTTGGAAGACTCGGCCATGACTGGTAGACACATGAGAGACCACCACAATAAAAACCCCCAAAACAAACCCACCAAGACAAAACCAAAGCCCAATAGCAACAAAGAGAGTCAACCTCCAAGAGCAAACATTCAGAACACAAACCATTAGGTTAGCAGTGTGAGAGCCGCAAAAATATAATGCTGAACACCACCGATATATCATAGGAGTCAATCACAACATGATTAGGTAGAGCGTATGCACAGTTCTATGCCAAGCTTAATAAAATCAACTCCCAAATGTAACAGACACAAAACTAAGCCAACCATAAGAAGCCAACTACCAAGGTAAAAACAACCCCACTGTGTAAGCAAGGGCAGTAGAAAAACCCTAGAGAGGAACATTGACAAAAGGAAAAAATGGAGCACCCACGTAACAAAAACATGACTAGCAACTAATCTACCACAAGCACCCAAAAAACCAAAAAACAAATCAAAAGGAAAGAAAACAAAGAACCCTAAAAGGGCACAACACAATCCTAACACAAAGCAACAACAAAGAGAGAGAACAGAAAAGAAAAAAAAAATGAAGAGAGGAGAGCGAAACGTACCAACACCGGAGAAGGAGGAAGTGGTGAAGGAGAAAGTCACCCAAAACCATAGAAATCCAAGGCACAAGGAGCAATAGGTTGAGAATCGCCCTAGGACTGAGAAGATAGTTGAAGAAAATTTGGGAAAATAATGGGACTGAAAGGATGGAGGGCAGGTTTTATACCAGGACTGGTCGCTCGAGCGAGAAGATGATCGCTCGAGCTAAGACACTTAAGCGTTGGGGCCATTGGAGCAAAGATGCAATCGATCGAGCAAAAAAATAAACACTCTTAAAATCTGCACCACCATCAAAAGTATTGGATTGAAGGATTGGCCACTCGAGCGCAATAACCCTCACTCGAGCAGAGGGAAAAAGATGTGGCACCTTGAAAATCTCCCTTCCAAGCAGTTTAAGAACACTTAAACTGACAAGTATATCCTGAAACAAGTAGGGATTAGTAGACTAGCCATAATGTGGTACTATGACGAAATAATCCACATACCATGAAGTCCACAATCTTGCAATGTAGACAGCACGAAGCACAAAATCATGAGCAAAACAGGTAAACATGGATCAATGAGCATAAGCAACATATGAATACACAACTCAAAGGCAAACATGAGAGCTCACAAAATTAATGTGTGTAATCCTTGAGAGGCTAGAGAGCTAGAGTTAATCCTAGTAGTGATCGGATGGCTGAACCTTCGGGAAAAGAAACTAAATATCACTGAGAAAAGTCAAACCACTAGGAATCAAGGGGTAACATGGATCAATGAGCATAAGCAACATATGAATACACAACTCAAAGGCAAACATGAGAGCTCACAAAATTAATGTGTGTAATCCTTGAGAGGCTAGAGAGCTAGAGTTAATCCTAGTAGTGATCGGATGGCTGAACCTTCGGGAAAATAATCTAAATATCACTGAGAAAAGTCAAACCACTAGGCATCAAGGGGTATCTGTTGAGTAAAAGCGGAGGCTCCCACTTAATTAATGAGTCTTTTTTTTTTTTTTTAATTTTGACTTTTCTTTCTTTTGGGCACTCACTGGTGACTTACACGCTCAGGAGTATGGAAACCAAACTAGAGAAGCATGGAAAAAATGAGGATGGCCTAGTTAGTGCCTCTGAGGTAGCCTTTTCTTAATGCCTGGACTCCAAAGAAGTGAGAGAGAAACCGTGGAAGTGAAAATAGATGGTGGATGGTTATGAGACTCAACATCACCCATGAAATGCCAGTATAGGTCAATTCCTCTAGAGATGTATAAGAGACATTGTTAGAAGTCCATAGAGAAATTTGATCACTTGTAACAGTTTATCTCAAGAATGTGTACAAAATAAGATCATGAATTCAATGAGCATATATATTCAAAATGAGCCATGGACAAGGATATATGAAATCTTGCAAGCAGCATGAAAGGTGTTCATTTAAGTCCATGTCCAAAGATAACAAGATTCAACGGCAATGAGATTATAGCATCCAAGTACACAGAAAGCCAATCACTCTCACCCACTTAAACAACAAGACACACTCTAGTTAATGAGTACTACACCCAAGGTCTTTCTAAGGAACTCAAACCTAAGAAGATCTAGGGGTTTTGTAAAAATGTCAACTTTTTGATGCTCAGTGGGTACATAATCAAGAACTATAAGGCCTTCCTTAGCTAACTCTCGAATGAAATGATGACGAATGTCAATATGTTTAGTGCGAGAGTGTTGGACAGAATTTTTATAGATGTTGATGGCACTTGTATTATCACAAAAAAGGGTGAGAGTGTCTTGGTTTATACCATAATCATGAAGCATTTGCTTCATCCACAGCATTTGTGCACAACAACTCCCTGCAGCAATGTACTCAGCCTAAGCAGTCGAAAGGGAGATGGCATTTTGCTTTTTGCTATACCATGCATCCAGATTATTTCCAAGGTAAAAACACCCTCCGGATGTGCTCTTTTGAGCATCAGCACACCCTGCCCAGTCGACATCAGAAAAACCAATGACATCGGCCATAGTGTCGGTCAAGAACCAAATCCCATACCCCAATGTCCCACTAACATACTTAATGGTGCGTTTGACAGCAAGAAGATGAGACTCTTTAGGACATGCTTGGTAGTAGGCACACACACCTACACTAAATGCAATGTCAGGCCGACTGGCTGTGAGGTACAGAAGACTCCCTATCATCCATCTATAAAGAGTAGGATCAACATCAGTGCCAGAGGAGTCTCTGGAGAGGTGAAGAGTAGTGCTCATGGGGGTTCGTGTATGTTTAGCCGACTCGAGACAGAACTTAGACACAAGATTTTTGGCATACTTGGTCTGAGAAACAAACATACCCGAAGGTGAATATTTAATTTGAAGACCCAAGAAAAAAGACAATTTCTCCATCATACTCATTTCAAACTCATGTGTCATGCAATCCGAGAAATATTTCACAAGAGAATCAGAAGTGGATCCAAACATAATAGCATCAACATAAATTTGAGCAACAAGTATATGAGACTTAGTGTAGACACCCCATTTTTGACCGTCCTCAAGACTTGGACGTCACCGTTTGAACACTCGGTGATTATCCATATTTGTGTTCGTTTGGAGTTCCCGGAGGTCTCGGCTACGCGCCCTGCCTCAGGATCTCCGAACTTGACCGTTTTGTGTCTGGTTTTGCACCAAACACTTGTGTTTTGCCTTGAAGGGGCAGGGAATGCCTTGTGAGGCATCCCCACACATCACCGGCAGTGGCTGGAGGTCACCGGCTGGTTTTTATTGCCATCACACTTTTTATTGCCGGTCTGCACTTCTTGTTGCCGGTCGGCACTCACTTTTGCCAAAATGGCATTTTTGGCCGGCCGACTACTGTGCATCTGCTTTTGCAGATATTTTTATCACAGCTGTCTTGATTTTTGCTCCCCTCCATACACGTGTATGAAGGGATCTCTCTCTTTAGAAGCTTGTCTTGTAAGCTTTACAAGACAAAAGGCTCTATAAGAGAGAGCCTTGTCTCTTGGCTTTAGGGTTAGACATTTGAGACACTTTAGATATTTTTAGACAGCCATTTTTAGGGTTTTGAGTTCTAGGGTTAGAAACCATACACTTTCTATCTCTATATCTCCCTCTTGTGTGTGTTAAATTGTGTTTGTGCCTTACTATTGCACACAAACACATAGTGTTTCACCTTCACTTAGCTACTAAAGTTCTAAGAGGTTGGTTTTGAAGTTTTGGAGCTGTTTTCAACCTAGAAGGAGCTGTTGGAGCACCATTGTTAAAGGGGTCTTCAAGGATAACAATTTTGCCTCTTTATTCCCCAATCTTGTATTGTATTTCTACCTGTCTTAAAATCATTTTTGAGCTTAGTGTATAATACAAAAAAGTTCTATTTTTTAGCCCTCTTAATTGTTTGTTTAGAGTGTTTTATGGTTTGGAGGTGTTTGACCCCTCTTAGGCCTTGAAAGGCCCCATTTTGAGCTCTTTTGTGCAAGTTTCGAGACTTTGGTGTTTGGGCCTCTTCACCACTGAAATCTTGAGGGATTTCAATGGCGGAGATGGTGCCTTGAAATCTCCAAAAGGGGAGGGCCACCCCCTCTCCTTGTTGTCCTTGAAACGGACCCTTTTTGGCCTCTTGAGAGAGCATCATGTTAGAGTGTGTATTGATCATGTCTTGGCTGTTTTCCATGCTTATTATGCCATGATATAACCTTGTTGTGTATTGGTTTTGGTACACCATGCATGCTTAGCATACCTACCATGTAATGCCATGTTATTGCCTTAATATGCCTTAGGTTGTTAGCCCTTGTTCAAGCATGTTTTAGGCTTAGTCTTGTGAAGGTTTTGTGCATATTTTGCCATGTTTTAGGTCTGTCAGTGGAAGGTGCCTTGCGAAAAGCATGCCCCTCGGGTAATTGCCATCTCGTTTGCTTTGACTTGCGAACGAGCTGCCT
>NW_021024966.1:755171-772262 GCF_004153795.1 Camellia sinensis
GGGGTGCTCATAGCTGACCTTCCCCAATCGTACCCAAGCTCCCAAGCCGAGACAACTCCGGTGATGACGGACATGTGGCCTTCGGGTATGAGTCAGGGTTTCCTAAATTCTCCCCATAAAAAATATTTAGGTGGCGACTCTGTATCTGGCAAAGCAGTCCATGTTTGGCACTTCTTTCCTAAAATCTGTTTTCTCAAAACGATTTGCCAGATTTGGACTCTTTGTTTCAGATTAAGAACCGTGACACAAATCGAGTCCGAACTGTAGAGGGGCCCCTCGCGGGCTCGTCTACAGTTTCTAGCGACTCTGTTGGGGACTTTAGAGAGCTTGACTCGAACTCGTGATATCCTGTTTTGATCTCATTTATGTGTCTCTTTGCATTGCATGTGCATTGGTGCGCCTAGGACACCGTGTTTGCCATCTGCCATTCCTGAACGGTTTGCCGGAGGCTTGTCTTGTCAAGGCATGACCATAAGCCTGACCGGTTATGCGCTCTGACAGTATGGGAACACAAACCGCGGTTTTACCGGGGCACCCTTTCCGACCATTCGACCTAGTGCATATTTGGATCCATAGTGACCATTCCAAGTTAAGACAGGTTGCTTACCCATGTTAGGTTGTTTGAAAACTGTTGCGTGCGCAGTGAAACCCTAGCTCCTGACAAAATAGGACAGGGAAACCCTACCCCAACATAGGGGTGTTTTGGCTCTCTTTACTTGCTATGTGCTTTTAGAGTGTATTTCTACAGGGAAAGTATATATCAGTTTGCAAGTTTGAGTATCAGGCCCAAGGACACCAGTATCAGTGTCAGTTATAAAAATAAGTTATCTGCGCGTATCGGGTTCAGTTTTTGGGAATGGTGATTTCTGGGAACAGTGATCAGCAGTAGAGTACAGTTGTTCAGCTACACCAGTGTTTGATCTGTTTGGGCTGAAATGCTGTTTGTTTCTCCTTTCAGTTCAGAGTGTCTAGAGAATTGATACAGAATAGCTAGTGTTCCCCCTTGCTGAGGCAGGGCTTATGATGACGCAGAATTCGGAAGAGATCGTGGTTATGACAGCTGCATTAGAGCAAGGGATCACTCTGCAAAGTGAGACCAATACTGATATGCCACATCCACCCAGGTCGCCTATCGCGCACCGGTTTGGCCCCCCCAGCTATCCCGGGCTCGCGAGCCTACTACATTTGAACTAATGGGGATGATAGGTGATCTCCAGAGGTCTGTGGCGGATCTCGCCTACGGAATGTCAGCTTTACCTCCAGCCGCACCATATGCCGGGAGTTTTGTACCCCAGGAGCCCCCGTTGTTGGGGCGAATTGTGATCGAACTTAGCCAACCGGAGATGGCCTCCAACTATGGCAATGACATATCAACATCAACTCAAACCCTCGATCAGGCCGAGGCCAGAGGAAAAGACAAAATGAAGGTAGAAGTCGATCCCATTGAACAACTGCTGTGGGCAGTCGAGGCTTTGAAAGCCGGGGTGATGAACAAGCAACAAGTATCCGCAGTTGTGGCAAAAACTGTGGAGGATGCTTTCCCCACTCCACCTGAGGGTAGTTTAAGCCAGTCAGAAAATCGGGATAGGCCCCGTCATGCCAGGACAGTTCTTCCTGTTCCCGCCCCTGCACCCGGGAAAGATCAGAAAGCTAAGGTGGCGCCTGCCGACCCTTTCGCTTGTGTAGCTAGTACGAGCGCTCAGACTCGAAAGTACCTACCTCGGGGGTGCAGGACCTTTCATGCTCTCTACATGCCTCTGTCCATGGCACTTCAGATCCTTGCCGAGAGGGGGCACCTTAAACCCTTGGAGCCTCGGCCTCTCCTGAAGAATCTCCCCGCTACGCATGATGCTGCTCAGTACTGCGCGTACCACCAGCAGACAGGCCATGCCACCGACAATTGCTTCCGCCTCCGCCATGAGGTGCAAGATTTGATTGACAACGAGGTTATCCTCTCGCCTACCTCAGCCAAGTCCGTTACCACCCAGTTATTGGATTTTGAGGACACAGATACTGCAAGTATGTAATCAGAAGGTGAACCACCTGCGGGCGGTATCTGGATGTATTTTGAATGTGGCGTCTGGCACGCATTTTTGAGTGGTTGTGAACTCTAGCTTTGTAAAACCTGGCTTGGGTATCGAGTCAGTCTTTTGTTTTGAGTCTGTCTCTTTGTCTTGAGTCAGTCTCTTTGCTTAAAGGTCTGTCTTGTTGTAGCGAGTCAGTCCCCTTTGTATAGAATACCAGGTGATTCTGGGGTTGTTGCCTCGAACACCGTTTTGTCTTGTAATTACTTGTTTTTGTTTTTGAGTCTGTTTCTGTCGAAGGACCAGTTATACCCACAAATCTGAATGAAATAGCTGTTGCTACCTTACTTTCATGCTTACTTTCAGTATAAGTGCCAGAGGATTTGAATGGGCTGACAGTACATCTCGCCTGCTCTCCTGCGCGCCAAGCTCATTGCACTAACCTAAGTTTTTCAAAAACCTCTTTCGAGCACTGCGGTGATAAAAACGAAGAGGAAGGAATTCCTCGGGTTTTGCAAAATTTTGATCATTTTGAGAAAAAGAGAGGCGTGCTAAGCCTTTAATGAATGAAATCATGCTTGTCGGCGTGAGTACTGAGAAGGATCCTGGCTTGATCAAGATTGGTTCAACACTATCTTCGGCGCGAGCGATTTGTCGCTTTCTTAAAAACTTTCAAAAACAAATATTTTACGCGGCCCTGTGAAGACCTGTGTGGAATCGACGTTCAACGGTCAACCACAACGTGAGGCCTATGTGGCTGTTTTAAAGCAACCCTCGAACAAGAGGCACCAAAATCAGAGGCAAGAAAGTCAGATCAAGAAGATCAGATTTCATCAGAAGAGGCTTGTGAAGCTAGAACAAAAGCACCCCTCGAACTAGGGGCAAAAATGTCCGATATGCTCGAAGAGCCGAAGATGGATCCTTCAGTAAATCAATGCAACGGCCACTCTCCTGGATACGGATGGCTGCAAAACCCTAAAACCATTTGGCATGGACTTGTTACACTTTTACCCTTTGAGAGGCTCGCTGGGCCGAAAACCCGGAAGGGCGAACCAGGCAAAAGTTAGAGCAAGAGAAAAGAACAAAATACAAAAAAAGAATACAAAAAGAAAGAAAAAAAGAAGAGAAAACAAAAAAAAACAAAAAAACAAAAAATGCGAAAAGAATGAAAAAGAAAGAAAATGAACAAAAAAAGAAAATAAAAAGAAGCTCGCAAGGTCGAAAACCCACATCGGGCACCTTGGCAAAAATTAGAGCTTGAAAAGTGAAGGTTAAAATATCCGAGTGTACGTTAATCGGAACTACGTAAGGCTTGATTCCAATGTTTGGGATACGTAGGCAACTTCATCATGAAGTCCAGCCCCCAACGCTTTCATAGCGTCTCAGTACATACAAATGGTTTCGAATTCATCCCAAAAGTCCAGCCGCCAACACACTCTAAGGTGACTGTGTCCATATTTTTGTTGAGACCGTCTTCGTCATCTCTGTGTCCAAGAGCTCGACCACCGCCAATGAAGACTGTTTGCGGACTGCTGCGGCACCATCCAAACAAGGGGCAACTTTCCGTTGCCACGAGTCGTCGTGAGCCGCCATTCAAACCAGGGGCAACTTTCTGTTGCCATCCACCCCTTTCAAGCCAGGGGCAATTTTCCATTGCCTCCGATCCGAGGTTGCGCATCTCAAAGAGTAAGTTCCATGTTCGTTGAGCATTGACTGTTTGCAAAATAGTTTTTGAAAACTTTTACTGAGGTGGACTATTTTCTCGAAAAACTATTCCATTTTCCAAAATTGGACCATTGTCTTGGACCCAAAAAGGAAAATTTTCAGTGCTTACAGCCTAACTTGCATGATTTTCAAATCAAAAATCGAACAAGTATGTTAGTCCGACTCTCATTTTGATCAAAACTGTTTTAGTAGAAAACAAAAACAAAAATGGTTAAAGTGATGAACTAAGGGCACAGTTGAGCCAGGCGCTCTGTCTCCTCCCCCCCCCGGTCGTCAACATACTTGCCAGAGGGGCACTCTACCCGCCAGAAGAAATAGCCGTGAGCTAACGGCATTGGGCATGAACCCGTAACTTCCTATTCATTCATTGACCACCTTGGGGAGGGACGAAAAATGAGAGAATGAAGAATAGAGAGGTGTGAGTTGAGAGAAAAGTGAGGAAAAGGGTTTTGAGAGAAAATCCGAGCTTGAGAGTCGAGTGATGTGAGAATCACAAGTGAGAAAAGGGTGGGAAACGATACCCAGAGAAACTGGTTCCTCGTGATCAGAGGTTCCCCGTCTTCGTTAACGCGTCTGTATGTCGTGTCTTTTGTTTTGTTTATCTCAACCTTTGTTTTAGGTCTTTTTCGAGCGCGTCTCGTTGTGTTTAGGTCGTGTACCCTTTTGTTTGAGTCCTCCCCGCTGTGTTCAGTTGTAGGCTCGATACCCCAGTTTGAAAAACCCTTATTTAATTTCAAAATCGTTTATACTCAGAATGCTGTGCCATTCTCTATATTTGAGCGTGCTTCAGCCCTAGCCGGTTTCACCTTTGAAGGCCGTCTTGTCAGATTGTGCTGTTGTGTTTAGAGTTTGCTGAGTGCAGAATGAACCGAATGCTATGTTACGGGCTGTATGCAGATTAATCCCCAGTAGAGTAAAAGGCTGTGTGTGTCCAGAATCAGGTAGTGGGCTGCTTGGGCTATTTTGCTGTTGGCTGTTTAATTATCCGATTATTACCATGCAAATGTTCAACATTCAAACCACAGGTCAATTCCATTTACATTGAAGTGTAACATGATGGGATGTGATGCAATACATGAGATATGTAAATATAACACTTTTTAAGCAAAAAATTTGTTCATTTCATAATCTTTTTCAAGTACAAAGTTTCGAGGAAAACAAAAATCTGCCTGCGGCAGTACAAGGTAATCTAACTACCAACAAAAAGGAAAAGTACATGAAAGAAGAAAAAAACGACAAAAATCTATATCCATGTCCAGCGACTCCGAGGGCTATCGGTCTGTCCTAGTCCTCTTCCTGGACGAAGGTCCAAGAGCATCATCAGCATCGTCGTCAGAGCCCGAGCTAGTGCCGCCTCTGGTCTCCTCCTCCGATGACTCTGCCTCCGACTCTGCCTCCGCCTTTGACTCGTCATCGTCATCATCGTCATCATCAGGTACGGGAGGCCGCGAACTACTCCCGGCATGAGCGTGCCCCGCTTTGGTGCGGGGGAATACTCTGCCCTCCTCATCTCTCCCTCGGACGGGGACGGAAGGTCCAGCTGGAGCACCTCCTACCCCGGGAATCTGGAAGGGAGGCTGAAAAAGTACACAAAAGACAAATGCATCAGTATACTGTGGACAGTTTATCAGTGCAGAATGCAGTGTACAGTGTGTGAATGCCGTGAGCAGTTTATCAGTGCAGAATACAGTGAACAGTGTGTGAATGCCGTGAGCAGTTTATCAGTGCAGAATGCAGTGAACAGTGTGTGAATGCCGTGAGCAGTTTATCAGTGTAGGATGCAGTGTATGAGTACAGTGTATGAATGCTATGAGCAGTTTATCAGTACAGAGTACAATGCAGAATGCAGTGTATGCAATGTATCAGACGCTGTGAGATCAGTGTATCAGGTGTTGTGTCGTGCATCAGATTACGTGAATCAGCTTGTGAGTGATTTGAGGCCGTGATCAGAAAAATATAGCGGAATGCTGTAGAGGGCCAAGAGATCAAAGGTCCGCTGTAGCATCCCCATCATGGAGGCATTCATCTCCAATGACTGCCGGGTGTACTCAGAGGCAGCCTGCAAAAATATCAGACACATCAATATTCTGTGGAATATCAAATAAACTGAAATGAAATGACTGTTCAAAAATGCAGTAATACATACCGGAGGCAAGTCGGGGACACCGACAAACTCGTGATCAGCCGGCAGAGGGGCGAAGGGGATCTGATAGGTCGCCCCGCCCTGCCCTCGGAAAGTTAATGAAGTGGGCAGAACAGGCCAACCAGTCCCCCGTCCCCCTTGAACTCCGCCCCTGCCACGGACTCGGGCCCTCCTCGAAGCTTCTGCTCCAGCTCTCGCTCCTGCTCTAGCCGCTGGCGCCACAGGCCTAGCTCCCTCAACCCGACGGCTGCCGCTCAGAGGCCGCATAAGGTACGTCTGCACGTACTCTCGGTAGTCGTCGATGCCTCTGAAGCGGGTCGCCTCCCAACCAATGGTATAATCGGCCATCTGCTCCGTAGTGAGCCTCTCGGTCTCCCTCATATCCTCGGGCGGGTGAACCGGGACTATCTACTCCGGTAACCCTAGGGTCTGGCGTAAGAAATGCTCACCCAGGTACCAAGCCCGACAGACCGGGCCCTCCAACAAGATCCAGAAACGCGAGGTCTCATCGGCACCGGCAAACCGATCCCGCGTCACGGCTGGCAAAGGAGCCCAAGGCTGCCAGGTGATCTGAAAATGCAATACAGTTTGTTATCTACTGTTATTGAAATATGCAGTGGAAAGGCGAAGCTTAAATGAACTGCAAGTAAAACATACCTCTGCGGGGGTGATGGTGTCGAAAAAGCGGCGGAAGAAGCTGAAAGTCTCTCGCGGCCTCCGGGTGCATCTCCCGTCAAAGCGACGCGAAAAGGGGACGACCAGAGGAGTCTTCGTGACTGGCACGGGTGCAAGCCTAGGAAAGTAGGCGTAAACCCACAACTGCAAGGTAAATACCAGTGCATTTATCAGAAAAAGCAAAATACAGTAAAAGCAGAAATAGCAGAGTCACGCGTTGTGCAGTGTATTGTGCAGAATGTGCAGTGTGAGCAGTGTACAGTCAGTGTAAAGCAGAGTGTATGTGTGTGCCGTGTGTACAGTATACAACAAGTATAAAGCAGACTACAGTGTGTGCAGTGTATAGAGTACAGAAAAGATAGAAAAGCAGAAATGAAAAGCGGAGAAAGAAATGTACCTCCCAAGCCCGCCAGTAGCCTCCGAGCAACTGTCCGCTGCCGCAGGAAGCTGAGCTCATATACCCATAGAGAGTGGCCAGAGCGGCGCCACCCCAGTCGTAATGCAAGATCCGCCTGACGTCCACCAGTGCGCTGAGCAGGCAGAGAGGCACGGTGTTCGCCCGATCGGCGAAAATAGTCGTCCCAAACAAGAACATGAGAAAGCCGCGTGCGTACCTCTCCACGGCCTCCGGAGTCATCGGGCTGCATCAACAAGGGTGGGCTGGACCCGGAACTGCACCTTGAACCAGGAATATCGGACGTAGCCTGGACGGGCGAGAGGTGGCACCTCGCCGAGCAAGTGAATCTGAGCGGCAGTCCACTCGTCCATGTCAGTATCAAAGGGGATCGGATCACCCCCTACCCCGATGCCTGTGAACATCGAGAAATCATAAGGGGTCATCGTCATGTCCCCTGCCGCGGAGAAATGGAATGAATCAGTGGTGTCCCACCACCTCTCCACCAGAGCGGCGAGGAGAGGTCTGCATGTAGTGAGCCTGGAGAGTCCTCTGCAGAATGCGCCGAAACCCGCCTGGTCCACGATGCGACGGACCGCATCGGGAAGCTCGGCGTACCACTCCCGGGCGCCGGTGTTCCCATACCCACAAATGGTATGGGAATCTCCCTGTAAACAGAAAACAACAATTGCGAGGCAACATTCAAAATGCAGTTCTAAGGAGCATATAGATGTAGCATGCGTGCAAGTTTGACAGATTTAAACAAATACCGGGTGCCAGTGTGCTTACAGTGAACTACAACGTGTGATGCATCAGCGTGTTTGGGTGTTTCAGTACAGTATAGCATGTGTGCGTGTTTCCAGACTCAAGCAAATACTGGGTACCAGTGTGTATGCAGTGAAATACAGTGTGCGCCGTGTGTTCGGGTGATTCAGGGCCAGTGCAGTGTGTGTGCATGTGTCAGTCTCAAGCAGATATCAGTTAGATGTATGTTTACAATCAACTATAGTATACAGGGTATCTGAGCTTAAGCAGTTAAAGAGCACAACTAGCTACGACAGTTTTGTGTCCTACATTGTAGAAAGTAAAGCAAAGAAAAGAGAGTTACCTCGGAAGCGTCGAAGGATAGGTGGGAGGTAGGCTCACGCAGTAATAGCTCGGGTGGCACGTGCCTCTCGAAGCTCCGAAACTGGCGAAGTCCGTCAGGAGGCAGAACATCAATCGTCGGCCGGTAGGTTGCCGGGTCGAACGGGCCCTTGCTCAAGGGTTGGAGCTCGACCCCAGGATCCATCTCGTGATCCGGGGGAGTCCCACCGCGTGGAATGTCATCCGCCATATCAAGAATGATGAGCAAATAGCCGGAGGAAGGAAAACTGGGCTAGAATATGGAAAGTCAACCGAAAAGTCAACCCTCGAGAAGGCCGAAAATGACCGAAAAGGCCGGGATGTGAAAAGGGCACAGAAATCAAGAGGAAAGCGAGGGGAACAAACCCCAAAAAGGTGGGAACAGCAAAAGAGGCACCGAGACAAAGATTTGTTCGGTTGAAAATGTCCAAAACGCGAAGAAAATCGCGAATCCGACGACGAAACGGGCGTAGAACGCGAAGAAACGGAGGAAAGAGGAGAGGAAAACACTCTAGAGAGAGAAAGTGTGGATTTTCGGTGGAGAAGGAAGTGAAAAATAGGGTTTAGAAACCCTATTTTAAAACACCCGTGGTGAAATGTCGAATCTGCCCCGACCCAGGAACTTTTTGCCGGTCGGCAACATTTTGTGCCGGCCGGCAGAATATTGTGCCGATGAGATTATTTTTCAGCCAGTGGACAGCCGGTGGCTTCCCCTCCCAGCTGGTGGTGTTCCCACAGCCTTGTTTAGGCCATATGAGTAGTTTTTGGTCTTCATAGCTCAAGAAAGTGCAAGAAAGTGCATCTCCGACACTCAACCGGCCTCTGTTTTGACCTCGGACCGCGTCTTCTGTGCGTAGCACTCCAACTCGTACAATGTTGTATCCTTTGGTATCCTTTTTGCCTTTTTACAAGATCCAAAAGTTACCCCGTGTGCGTTGCACGCATTCATCGCACTGTCTTGTGCATTTCAAAATCAATCGCGCTGCTTAGCGCATCGCATTGTTTTGTGCAGTTTATCATTCGCACTATTTTGCGCATCGCACTGTTTTGTGCAGTTTATCATTCGCGCTATTTTGCGCATCGCACTGTTTTGTGCATTACATTGCATTCGCACTATTTTGCGCATCGCACTGTTTTGTGCATTACATTTCATTCGCGCTATTTTGCGCACCTCAATCGCACTGTTTTGTGCAGTTTACACTCGCGCTGTTTAGCGTATCGCACTGTCTTGTGCATTTCAAATCACTCGTGCTTTCTTGCGCATCGCACTGTTTTGTGCACCTTACTTGCATCTTGCATGTATCCTATCGCGCTATCTTGCGCACCTCACTTGTACTTGTTAGTACATTGCATTGTTTTGAATACAAGCCGGCTTCGCGTAGCGTATAAGTCCAATTGTCAAAGTTTACATTCCGTGTGGCATGCGTGTCACACTTGCATCATTTTGCATCTTATGAGGCATGCGTGTCTCATTTGTATCAGTCTACATTCCATGTGGCATGCGTGTCACACTTGTATCATTTTGCATCTTATAAGGCATGCGTGTCTCATTTGTATCATTTTGCATCTTCTAAGGCATGCGTGTCTCATTTGTATCATTCTGCATCTTATGAGGCACGCGTGTCTCATTTGTATCATTTTACGTTCCGTGAGGCATGCGTGTCTCACTTGCATCATTTTGCATCTTATGAGGCATGCGTGTCTCATTTGTATCTTTTTTTGCATCTTATGAGGCATGCGTGTCTCATTTGTATCATTTTTGCATCTTATGAGGCATGCGTGTCTCATTTGTATTATTTTGCATCTTATGAGGCATGCGTGTCTCATTCGTATCATTTTTGCATCTTATGAGGCATGCGTGTCTCATTCGTATCATTTTTGCATCTTATGAGGCATGCGTGTCTCATTCGTATCATTTTTGCATCTTATGAGGCATGCGTGTCTCATTCGTATCATTTTTGCATCTTATGCACTTGCATCATTTTGCATCTTATGAGGCACGCGTGTCTCATTTGTATCATTTTACATTCCGTGTGGCATGCGTGTCACACTTGCATCATGTTGCATTTCCGTGAGGCATGCGTGTCTCATTTGTATTATTTTGCATCTTATGAGGCATGCGTGTCTCATTCGTATCTTTTTTGCATCTTTTGAGGCATGCGTGTCTCATTTGTATCATTTTGCATCTTATGAGGCATGCGTGTCTCACTTGCATCATTCTGCATCTTATGAGGCACGCATGTCTCATTTGTATCATTTTACATTCCGTGAGGCATGCGTGTCTCACTTGCATCGTTTTGCATCTTATGAGGCATGCGTGTCTCATTTGTATCATTTTACATTCCGTGTGGCATGCGTGTCACACTTGCATCATTTTGCATTTCCGTGAGGCATGCGTGTCTCATTTGTATTATTTTGCATCTTATAAGGCATGCGTGTCTCATTCGTATCATTTTTGCTTCTTATGAGGCATGCGTGTCTCATTTGTATTATTTTGCATCTTATGAGGCATGCGTATCTCATTCGTATCATTTTTGCATCTTATGAGGCATGCGTGTCTCATTTGTATCATTTTGCATCTTATGAGGCATGCGTGTCTCACTTGCATCATTTTGCATCTTATGTGGCACGTGTGTCGCATTTGTATCATTTTACATTTTGTGTGGCATGCGTGTCACACTTGCATCATTTTGCATCATATGAGGCACGCGTGTCTCATTTGTATCATTTTACATTCCGTGTGGCATGCGTGTCACACTTGCATCATTTTGCACCTTATGAGGCACGCGTGTCTCATTTGTATCATCTTGCATCTTGCCTCGTTTGCATCGGCACGTGTGCCTCATTTGCATCGGCACGTGTGCCTCACTTTCATTGGCACGTGTGCCTCACTTTCATCGGCATGCGTGTCTCATTTCCATTGGCATGTGTGTCGTCAATTACACTAGCATGCGTGCCTCATTTGCATTGTCCTACATTCCTTGCGACCTGCGTTGTCTTGCTTTCATTTGCATTGTCATGCATGTTGCTAACGACATTGTACCTGTTAAGTTTGTTTTCTTTTCAGGCACGATATTGTATGTACGGTTCATTTGAGGCTGGAGCGACCAGACGAACCGCACAGGTATATTCTCACGGTCTAGGAGACCTTAAATCCTTGGGAGGTGCGAAACCTCCGGTGCATTGATGTGTGCAGTTTACCTACATTGTTATGCATTTCTTGTGCAATCTACACGGTCTAGGAGTCCCTAAATCCTCGGAAGGTGCAATTCCTTTGGTGTTTGTCGTGCCCGAACGACTTTCGGTGGTCTGGTAAAGCCACCTGCCTATGTTTGCTGTGACTTCCTAGAAGACCAACTGGGACGGTGGAAACTAGAGTTCGAACGGCTTATGCCTAGAACGCAAAGGTTCGGGAGTTCCGAGACTAAAGTCTGGTTTAAATACCCAGGGGTGTATCCTCGGCTTGAAATCTGTATGGAAGCCCCATAGATTGAGACGGCATGTCTACGCCTCAGTTCTGGATACTGAACCAACCTAGTATATCGCCCTGTTGGTAAGATAGGGAAAGTTGCAATCATAGCCGTTGCATCATAGTGCATTGTCATGCATTTCCATTGTAGCTTGCATGTATCCATTGCATTTTCCCCAGTAGATCGCATCATACTGCATTGTCATGTATTTTGTAAATATCCATTCCATTGCATATTTGTAAATATTGCATTGTAGTTTGCATGGATTCATTGCACCACCTTCTATCTATGGCTAGCGCCTTTCCATGTTGAGCTTGGTTTGGTATGTGCCCATACTTCTCGTGTCAAAGCATAGTTCAGTGGACCGTTCTATGTAAGCCGCGGCTTGTTTGTGTACACGCCTTTCCTAGGAAAGATTTGGTTTGGCCCGCGTGCCATATCCATTGCATTGTAGTTTGCATGTATTCATTACATTACCTTCCATCTATGGCTTGCGCCTTTCCATGTTGAGCTTGGTCTGGTATGTGCCCTTACTTTTCACGTTAAAGCATAGTTCTGCATGTGTACGCGCCTATTCCACGCTGGTATGTTGGTTTGAGGGTTGCGGCACCTTTTCTGTGTTAGACGCGGCTCGTACGCGTACATGCCTTTCCTAGGCAACATTTGGTTTGGCTTGCAGGCCATATCCATTGTAAATATCCATTTCCATTGCACTTTAGATTGCATGGATTCACTGCATCACCTTCCATCTATGGCTTGCGCCTTGCCATGTTGAGCTTGGTCTGGTATGTGCCCATACTTCTCGTGTCGAAGCATAGTTTAGTAGACCGTTCTATGCTAGACGTAGCTTGTATGCGTACATGCCCTGCCTAGGCAAGATTTGGTTTGGCCCGCGTGCCATATCCATTGCCACCTCCCCAGCATATATATATATATATTGCATTGTAGTGTAATTTTTGCATCCAGCATTAGGATCATTGTCCTCTCTCCAGCGGGTCGTGTCCCCACTTATGTCAATTCCCCCCAATACTTGTTCTTGCGTCTGTCTACGTTGCTCATAGTTCAGTTGACCATTCTATGGTAGACAGACTTGTTACCTCCATCAATCTATTTGACATAGGTGTGGTCTCGAACCACTCGTGATTGGATCATGATTCAATTGCTTTGCATATAGTTTGCATTGTTTACATTGCATTTTCATTTTCATTTGCATTATTTTTACATTGTTTTGTATATATTGCATGATCATAAGTTGTGTCTAGCTCTGTGCATTGTCTTGCATTTTGCCCTTGCCTTCGGGCGCATACCTTATTTGTCCTGCATGTTCGTCTGAGTCTTCGGCCTTGTCAAAAATGGGTCGTCTCTGGGCTTTCACATTCACTCCCGTCATTGTTATGACTTTCGAGTTCTGTCAAAGAGGGGCAACTGTAGACACTCCATTTTTGACCGTCCTCAAGACTTGGACGTCACCATTTGAACACTCGGTGATTATCCTTTGTGTTCGTTTGGAGTTCCCGGAGGTCTCGGCTACGCGCCCTGCCTCAGGATCTCCGAACTTGACTGTTTAGTGTCTAGTTTTGCACCAAACACTTGTGTTTTTCCTTGAAGGGGCAGGAAATGCCTTGTGAGGCATCCCCACACATCACCGGCAGTGGCTGGAGGTCATCGGCTGGTTTTTACTGCCATCGGCATTTTTTATTGCCGGTCGGTACTTCTTGTTGCCGGTCGGCACTCACTTTTGCCAAAATGACATTTTTGGCCGGCCGACTACTGTGCATCTGCTTTTGTAGATATTTTTATCACAGATGTCTTGCTTTTTGCTCCCCTCCATACACGTGTATGGAGGGATCTCTCTCTTTAGAAGCTTGTCTTGTAAGCTTTACAAGACAAAAGGCTCTATAAGAGAGAGCCTTCTCTCTTGGCTTTAGGGTTACTTGCTTAGGGTTAGACACTTTAGAGAGTTTAGACAGCCATTTTAGGGTTTTGAGTTCTAGGGTTAGAATCCATACACTTTCTATCTCTATATCTCCCTCTTGTGTGTGTTAAAGTGCATTTGTGTCTTACTATTGCACACAAACACATAGTGTTTCACCTTCACTTAGCTACTGAGGTTCTAAGAGGTTGGTTTTGAAGTTTTGGAGCTGTTTTCAACCTAGAAGGAGCTGTTGGAGCACCATTGTTGAAGGGGTCTTCAAGGGTAACAATTTTGCCTCTTTACTCCCCAATCTTGTATTGTATTTCTACCTGTCTTCAAATCGTTTTTGAGCTTAGTTTATAATACAAAAAAGTTCTATTTTTTAGCCCTCTTAATTGTTTGTTTAGAGTGTTTTGGGGTTTGGAGGTGTTTGACCCCTCTTAGGCCTTGAAAGGCCCCATTTTGAGCTATTTTGTGCAAGTTTCGAGACTTTGGTGTTTGGGCCTCTTCACCACTGAAATCTTGAGGGATTTCAGTGGCAGAGATGGTGCCTTGAAATCTCCAAAAGGGGAGGGCCACCCCCTCTCCTTGTTGTCCTTGAAAGGGGACCCTTTTTGGCCTCTTGAGGGAGCATCATGTTAGAGTGTGTATTGATCATGTCTTGGCTATTTTCCATGCTTATTATGCCATGATATAACCTTGTTGTGTGTTGGTTTTGGTACACCATGCATGCTTAGCATACCTACCATGTAATCCCATGTTATTGCCTTAATATGCCTTAGGTTGTTAGCCCTCATTCAAGCATGTTTTAGGCTTAGTCTTGTGAAGGTTTTGTGCTTATTTTGCCATGCTAGAGGTCTGTCCATGGTTGTTTGGGTCGGATTTGCATGCTTAGTTTATACCTCCTTTGCATTCCGACTTGGTTGGCCTTAAGTGTATGAATGTATAGCATGACATTCTTGACATTGATTTAGTGGTTTGGAACTATCCACCATGTCATTTCAGTCCCCCTTTGGCATGCCTATAGTGTTTGCCTTGGAATGTCTCCCTTAATGCTTTGAAAACTTGTGTAAGCATGTTCATGTTTTGGCCATTGTACATGCCTCTTGACTTTAAGCCCTTAGATGCCATCATAGGGGGTCCCTTTGCATGGTCTAGGTCTGTGTTGAAACTTATTTAAAGCCCCTTAGCCTTGTGAGGCTTGGTGGCTTGGTCATGTTCAAGCCCCTTTGACTTGCTTCAAGCACTTAGACCATTTGTTGCATTGTTATCTTGACTTGTTGCTTGGTTTGGCACATGTTTTAAACATGATTTTCAGAGCTTATGTTGGCCATGCTTATTGTCCATGATATCCATTTTCAAGTGTGCTTGAGAGTTTGTCAATTTGTGCCTAAGTGTTGGCCTTTAATCATGTGTATGTGTACATGCGTATTTGGTCCCTTATTATAGCACTTTGGCCATTGTTTTAGGCCTATTTAGAGTGGCCTAAATCATGTGTAAGTCCACCTTTTCCATCAATTTGCATTGCCTCATGTTTGCTTGTATGCTTGCATAAGTGTCTTGCCATGCCATGTTGCATCCTTAGCTTGTATGCCTAGGTTGCATTGCATCTTGCATGTATACCTTATTCCCTTGACTTGGTGAAGGAATTGGGCCTTGGTTCATTTGTTTGGTTTGCATTTCATTTGACATGAAAGTTGCCACCTTACTTGATTCTTTGGGCCATCATGCATGGAAATGCGTGATTGGTGGTCCGAGAATCGAGACACATGTCCTTTTGAGTTACAAACAGATAGGGGGCATGATTGTGCATACATAGTTGAATTGTATTGCCATGCAAGTTCTGTCCTCTGCCTGCTGTGGAGTGCAAGGTTCTATATAGGCATTCTTTGCCGCCGGCAGTATATATGCCCGCCGGCTCAGTGATCACAGAGTTCCGATGGATCATTTTGGGCCGATGACCACAAATTCACTGCCGGTGGTAATTTTATTCATCCGGGTGATTCCCAGTATCCAGAGAAGCATCCTTGACACTTTGGTAGTCCTTCAGAGGGGCAGAGCAGGGAAAAACAGAGGCAGATATGCCGTGGCGGTGCAATTCCACAAGACCCTGAGCAACGTGCTGCATCTGATTCTCCTCCCCGAGCGTTTACGTTTTCCTAGCTTTAATTAGTTGTTTAGCTGTTTAGGAAATTTGTAATATTTTAATTAAGCTTGCGTAAGTTAATTTAATTTGTGATGATTTATTGGTCCCTCCGCGCGAGGGTAAATCTGTAATAAGTGTGTGCTGAGTGGTGTGTATGTTCTCCAATCCCCACTTTCTTTCTTCCTTTATTTTACCTGCTATGAGGTAGACTAGGGCATATTTAAAGATTATGCATACTTATGCAATGGCATGCGTGACATTCATACATTTGCTTTGCATGCACCGGGCTGGCGCATCATTCTAACTACATCTGTATTTCAAATTTCGAATGAATACATGTTAGTTGTGCATTTTTCACATGATCTGTCTTTATAGACTAGCCGACCTACTCTAGTGACATTTTGTATGTGCATGCATTAGGCACTTAACATGGACTTGGATCATGCATTGATTGCTAACTGTTCCTGTTTTTGGCCACGGAGTACCAATGAAGTATTTATGCTTTAGCATCTCGCATGCCGTGTGAAATGTTGCCATGATACGTATGTGCCATGTGGGCTAAATGCTTACGTGATATTGATCTGTTTGAATTGCCTGCGGTGAAGGTGGATTGTTTGATGGTTGGACCAAACTCGGTTGAAATCCGTGTTTAGCCTACCTTGCGAGTAGCAACTTTCCAAGCGCGTTTTCAAAACAAACGGAATATGCCAATGCTGTTTCAAATTAGGCAATCTAGTCTATACTTGTTTGCAGTGCGCATAACATACGTAATTCATAGGCTAATAAATGGAATAAGAAACATAAATTTTCAAAAAAGGATATCAACGGTTAATAGAGGCCGTATCCTTCGGATGCGGGCGAGAGGGGGTGCTCATAGGCTGACCTCCCCAATCGTACCCTAGCTTCCCGAAGCCGAGACAACTCCGGTGATGACGGACGATGTGCCTTCGGCACCGAGTCGGGGTTTCTAAATTCCCCCATTAAAAAATATTTAGGTGGCGACTCTGTATCTGGCCAAGCAGTCCATGTTTTGGCACTTCTTCCTAAAATCTGTTTTTCTCAAACGATTGGTCCAGATTTGGCTCTTTGTTTCAGTTAAGAACGTGACCAAATCAGAGTCCGAACTTGTAGCGGGGCCCCTTCGCGCGGTGCGTCTTACAGCTTAGTATGTTCCACAAATAATGTTTTAATCCATAACTCCCATTTTGAAAGTCATTGTCAAGAAGGAAGGTATAAAAGTCTATCATACAAGGCCGAGAAGCTTATTTTAAACCATATAATGCCTTGTCTAACTTGTTAGACATGGTTTCGGAAATTTTTGGGTCCTCAAACCCTTTTGGTTACTCAACTAAGGCTTCTTTCTTTCAAAGCTATCCATTTCAAAAAGGCACTTTCATATTTCATTTGAAACAGTTTTCAAACCTAAAAGCAAGCAACCGCCAAGTTAAAATACAAATAGATTTGAGACGTGGCA